>JAAGNO010009175.1:0-25992 GCA_033439905.1 Ceryle rudis | reverse complement strand
TGCTGAGCTTAAAATCTTGCTTCAGAAAGCATCTCCTTAAAGGTACATGGCCCTTGTCTCCTAGCCATTCTGCAACATGCAACCAGCAAACAAACAAAAGTTCAGTAAACTCAGAACACACAGAGGAAAAAACTACTTCTATGGATCTACACACACATTGCAAATTACACTGAATGCCCAGCCAAAGAAGAAAAATGTGTAGAACAATTGGGTATTTTACTACCATATGCCTTAATCTTCCACTATATTATAAAAAATATGAAATTACTGAGATAGATGTTGCAGTTTTGCATGTGGGTGGAAGAAATATACTGGTAACATTTCTGTAATAACACAGAAATGGTCCCAGGCTACTCTCTCAGCAGTTGACCTTACTGCCTAATAGCTTTAGCAGCAGGCCACTTACTGGTCTTAGAACAAGTCTTGCTCCAGAGGAAACAGATTCTCATTTTGGTGGTTTAGATGTAGCTGCAACCTTTGATTCATGTCATGAGCATTTCAGGCTTGAAGAATTCTGTACTTTGCATACCAGCACTCATTTCCTCAGCAGAGATTGTTTTGCTACACTAAACATGCAATGTTAATGGAGGTATCAGTTCCATGCTCCTAAATGCTATGGCAACACAGTTGACATAAAAAACCTAAAATTTGGCTGTGTGAAAGAGTTTGACCACAGAATTAAAATCTGTCTTCAGGCAACAGCTATTCAGTATAAATTCTCTTGGCTATAACTGTTAGTGAAAGATCATATATCACCAGCATGCTAAATTTAGATTTATCATATGTACTGAATAGTAACCAAGCTTTTTCAAAGGCAGACAAGAAGCCTTTTTCCCAAGGGTGGACACAAGAGGGTTGACGTTCAATTGCTGACAGAGATGCTGCTTCAGAAACCATCAATAACCAGCCGGTTTTCCAAGGGGGAAGAGGCTTCTGCAATGTTCATTTTGAAAAGGCCCTGTTCTAGATAACACTTTGACATACATTTTATCCGGAGTTCCTTCTCCTTTTCTGTGTTCTCCATCACCTTTTCCTCCTTTACGTGTCCGGCAGCACACTTCAGCTACACTGTCTGACATCTGGGGAACAGCCTAACTCTGCAAGCAGACCCACGCAGGAATCCCCAGCTGCCTCTGTTACTGGGACATGCCTGAAAGGAGTCTGCAGTTTCTACAGGCGCCATAAATAAATATTGCAGTAAAAACACCATTGCAACTCTTGTGAGGGTGCCATTTCAGGATTTCTGAAGAGGATTTACCAACACCTATCCCCATGTGTCCCCAAAGTTATGTTAAGCAGCTACACTTGAGGCCACTGCCACAGCCCAGGCCATGAACCATGTCTGCTCAGTCTATCTAGCCCACTCTCATTCTATTTGCAAAGGAAAGGTTCCTTTCCTTGGTGAAGGGATCTCTTTGAGATGGGAGGCACACTAGTTTTGGTTTTGCAGCTTTATAGATTAACTCAAGCTGCATCAATCAAATGCAGAAAACTTAGCAGCAAATTGAAAATCACTAATGGAACACTGCATTGATTCTTACTATTAGCCAGGAATCATGCATAATGTAGCAGCTATTGTTAATTTCACAGGTACCCAATTATTTAAATAGGTCTTACAGATATTTAAAATGCATGGCAAGCCAGTACCATACACCGAATGCTTTATCAACACTCTCTCTAAAGTGAATATGTTAAGAGGCACTGCAGATTCTTTTTAGCAATGCATCAAAACAATTTGGAACTTTATGCATTCTGTTTTAAGGATCTATTATATAACAAACCATTTATAATGGATATAAAATGCTTGAAGACATTTTTATTTAAGAATCTTTTGTCAGAGTGATTTATAGCCCAGAAGAACTATGATAGGAAAAGATCAGAAGGGAAAAAAGGTTATTTTTGTCCCTTTTTTTCCCCCTTCAGTTTGTTATCTCTCATTTGACAGTGCTGTAGGTGGTTAGCTTAATTACTTTCTCCTCTGTAGCTAGTCTGTCAGTTCCTACTCTTTTTCAAAGGTTGCAGGAGCAAAAGGGGGAAGGAAGGAAATGAAACAGGACAAACCCAAAATCTGTCAGGACTCTTAAAGACAGTAATGAACTCAGGCCACCTTTGATTCATACTTTTATTGGCAAAGATCCCATACATGTAAAGAAATATAAATCCAGATATACTGAGATTTTCCTTATTTTGACATGCTGTAATAACATAAATATGTACAAATTAGTGGCAAAACTAATTATTTTTTCAAACCCTATACTAATGAGGAATGGACCAAGATGGCAATGAGTTAGTCAAATTCAAGAATTAAGTATATTCCACCCTTTACGTTGCATCAAATTCTAATGTAATAATTCTTCCTAATTTCTTGTCTTGTTTTGAATAGAGGAAAATGTTGAAAGGTGAGCTGTTTTCATAGATTTCTTTGATATTAGGCTCGATTTCATGAGAATACCATTATCTCACTACTAGGAGTGCATCCAAATAACAGTGTGGTCCCCTGATTTGGGATGTCACTATAGCTAGAGAGATTGTGTAATCAATAAAGAAAAATCAAAGATGTTGCAAATAGAGGAGGGAATTACCTAATTCCCACTGAAAAATCATTGATACTTGAGCACTCCAGGCTACTTTCAAACACCCTTTCAAGAACTTCATTCCCTCTACAGCTCGAAAGATACTAAGCTTTGTATGGTTCACAGATGTTAATTCTTTAAATTATTGAGCGCTTATATTACATACTCAGAAGTTCTTATTAAGATAAAGTAAACAAATTCCAACTTTTTAATGTTATGCATGTGTTGGATGGCAATGTAACATTTGCTACATATTTATTTCTATGTTTATAACATTATTGAAGTGCTGTGCACAAACATGCTATTGTACTATACTCATACAGAACCTTATTCTTTTAAAGGAATAAGATTATTTGAACTGCTAAAAATTTGACTCAGACCTAATCATCCTAGCAATAACTACAGATAAATAAAGCATAAAGTTTGCAGCTGATTTTTCAATAGGAAATAGACAGCTGGAGTATTAGCCAAGAATAACCAAAAGAACAAAGGTCCAATCAGTAATTTGAAAGGAATGGAAAAGGAAGTGTAGCATAGTAACCCAAAACAAATAGGTAAAATAGGAAAAATAGGCAATAAACTTTAAAAAAGGGGCAACTAATACAATTTACCAGGAAGCACATTTTCCACAAAAATTGTAACATTTTCAGAATACATTAGAAGAAGCCATCTACTCTTTGGACCCTCACACTCTGAACCAAGGAATGTAGCACATTTTATTGAGTCAGTGTGCTGGGTTTGGCTAGGATAGAGTAAGTTTTCTTCACAGTAGGTGGTATGGGGCTATGTTTTGGATTTCTGCTGGAAACAGTGTTGATAACACAGGGATGCTTTAGCTATTGCTGAGCAGTGCTTACACAGAGTCAAGGCCTTTTCTGCTCCTTACACCATCCTGCCAGTGAATAGGCTGGGTTGTACAAGAAGCTGGGAGGGGACACAGCTGGGACACCTGATCTCAACCAAGCAAAAGGATATCCCATACCATATGATGTCATGCTCAACCTATAAAGCTGGGGGAAGAAGGAGTGGGGGACATTTGCAGTTATGGTGTTTTGTCTTTCAAAGTAACCGTTACATGTGATGGAGCCCTGCATTCCTGGAGATGGCCTGCTGCTGGGAAGCAGTGAATGAACTCCCCGTTTTGCTTTGCTTGTGAACACGTGGCTTTTGCTTTACCTTTTAAACTGTCTTTATATCAACTCATGAGTTTTCTCACTTTTACCCTTCTGATTCTCAGTTCTCACTGGGGGGCGGGAGGGGGCAGCGGGACAAAGTGTGTGGGGTTTAGTTGCCACCTGGGGGTTAAAGGACAACAGCAAGCTTTCAAAAAGCATACATTTTCTGTTCAATATGTAAACATCCCACTTCACATCATTTTAATGGGTTTTTTTCCTAAATACACCCAGTTGCCAGAGTTGTTCTGCTGAGTTGCATTGAAATACACAAAATAATTACAAAATCATGTATCTTCATGATAGCCTCTTCATCCTTCAAGTATATTAGCCCTTTGGCTGAGCAACTGAGAGATTTAGATTTATCTTTTAGAGGTGAAAAAGTTTGACTTTTAGAAATTCTCATTCTTCAAATTTATCCTTCCCCCCTCGACCCCAAATAACACCATCCACTGGGACACAACCAGGCCACCATCATTTTACCATGCCTGAACATTTGCTAAACTGCAAAGGGTGTAGTTAAATGAATTGCTGTGGTTACTGAAGTACTTTCTATGGAGATCTGAGAGCAAAATTGCTTTCTATAACATAGGGCCACCTCTGGCTAGGGTATATCAATGCAACGCTCCTTAAAATCAACAGTTATTTTACTTTACAGCCACTGACAACTTAATCTTCAAAGACTTTAGAAAGTACACTTCCAACTGGCTGGCATTTTCCAAGTGTTTCTCAAGATAACTCATGATTTTTTTCCTCTGACATTCTGTTATTTTCCTTAGCCAAGATGCCTTCTGCAACTGAAAGCAGTTAAAGGAAAGGGCTGTCACTGATGACTCAGAGTAGAACAGAAAATTGAGCCAGAAATGTCATATAGAGGTGATACTGGAGGACAGGCTACCATCAAAGCTACAAGCAACTCCTTTGTGTTTACATGAACCACCCTTACCTTTATATTAGTCATTTATTGCTTGGCACAATGGTACATCAGCCAACATACCATCTTTGACCTGACATTTATTTCTTCTTAAAACAGGAAATTATGTAATGTCAGAAAACACAACAGAAACAAGAGAGCTTTTCACAACAAGTCATGTATGATCAATAACTGTTTTCTGGGCTAGCTCATGCACTCCCAAGTGATACATGCTTACCCAAATAAAAGTCAAAGGACCAAAGACACTACAGTTGAGATGGAGTTGTTAGTGCCTTATCTCTTTCTAGAGATAATGAGACACTGGGTGTAGAATTATGACTGCATGAGTAAATAAATAATCATTCTTCCTTCAACTGCAGAAATCATAGCGTCATTGGCCATCTCTGGGCAAGCATGAAACACTGAAGGGACAGCTGAAAAATTAATTGCTCTTGAAAAATGGATGGTTTTAGAGTTTATTAACTTTATTTCTCAGATATTCTACCAGCCCAATTTCTGTAAATTCTTTATTTTATTTGGGAGAGGAAAATGGCTAGCAGAAGCAAGTTCAACAGTATTCAAGCTACTCTGGATATTCACGTAGCAATGTTGATAGCAAATCTGCCAAAACAGATCTAATCAACCAACGGTTTCTAGAAACCTGTCTGCATAATTTCCAATATTAAATACTTAATGCAGTTCTGCAATGCCACAGAAAGAAGAGATTGGATATTATCTAGTTTGCTTTGCTTGTTTTAAAGATGAAGAGGTCTGGTGCAATCATAGGGTTGACATACAGAATAAACAAAAATGGCTTCAAATTAAACTGGAAAATAACTGAATAACATTGGTTATGTTTCCTCAAACTTTGTCAATTCCTCTTGTATTTTATTCCCTAGCTTATTTATAAGTGGCATTACAGACAGGATATCTTTTATGATGATGCCCCATACATGCAACAAGAGCATAAAAGCTGATTGCTCAAGTGTCAAGAAAGTCGTGAACAGCCAAAACCTACATACTTGAGCACCTTAAAAGTGTTGGTGCAAGTCTACAGGATAACAGAGGAAAGAAAAGAAAACAATTGCAGAGAAGAGTTTGGTGAAGTGAAAGAAACTACAGATTCTTCCTCCATCAAGTGTAGTTTTTCCTCTTCTGTTGCTTTTTCCTGCTTGCTTTACTCCTTCAATCCTTCTCTTCCCTTCATCACTCAATAGAGAATTCATATTCTGTTTTCAAGCTCACTGTATTTTGTTTCAGTCAACATTTAAGCCCCACCTGTGTGAAAAGGAGCAAAACAGCCCATTTCACATTCAGTGTCAGTACATATTTGTTGCCAGAGGTCTGGAGAGTCTTAACCCAGCTTTGCATTTAGAGATCATCTAGCAATTCCTACTACTCAGCAAGAGTTCATTGATTCTAATACCACAGCAACACAACCACTAACTTCCCTTCCCCAAGGCAGCAACTGGCCTCGTGTTTTGCCCACAAAATAGGTCGAGGGAGAAAAACAAACCCATAGGGTGGAGTGACCAAGCCAACACACCAGTGAGAGCAGTAATATAGAATAGCAGATGCAGCCAATAAACACTGTTCACACAGATTGAAATCTGTTCTCGTGATACATCCAATCAATAATGAATAGCAAACAAATTAATGAGATCCAAGGTCTATTTACAAAGTACAAACAAAAGGAAAAGACTGAAACCAATCATATTATTTGCAGCTAGGTATTTCACTACATTTAGCACTGAGTGATTAGAAAAGAGTTCATTACAAATGCACAAACCTCTGCTTTGAGTCAAAGCTTGAAGGAACTTGAATAAGCCCTGAACTACATCTTAACTGAGTGTCCTAGCCACCAAGTCACCCAATATTTAGGATTGTAAATCTCCAGTTAGCTTTTGTTCATATGGTAGAAATGTCAAAAGTTTCAAGTGAAAGAAGGAAAGGAAAATATAAATCACATAAAACAGCAAAGTGTTTCCAACCTTTTTCTTTTTTAATTAATTTAATTTATTATTGCTTTTAATCAACTTTGTTTACACTACACATCCAGTTTCCTTCAGATTTCCCAAACATCTCTGCCATTTTGATACTCACTGATGTGGGAAAATACAGTAAGAAAATACAGAAGCAAAGTAGCAAAAGCAACCAGTCTCAAAGGGAGGGGCACGGGAGTCTGGCCTTTATTATTCTAACTACTTTTAACATTAGATGACAAGAGATTCAGTGAGGACCAGAGTTTTAACTCTGGCATAAACTAGCTACTATTTCTTCTGGGGTGGGAGGAACTTACTATAGAAAATTCTTCTAATTCTCTTTGACCACATTTTTTCTTAGCAAGTGGTTTGTTACTTGCCGCAGGTTATTTTTCTGGAAAACATTTTGTTACTTCTGCTTTTGTGAAATCAAAGACAGCAGATCCTTGCCACCACTTTCGAAACATAAAAGTTTCTGTAGATGTTTCAACTGGCATTGCAAGCTTAGTTTAATTAAATTCAAGATCTTCAATTGCTTGTGTTAATGACAATGTGGAAATAGGTATTTCAAGAGGCAGCGATGGAGGGGATTTGCTGCAAAGGCTTCTGCAAGACAACTATATAAACAGCGCAAGAGTTTGATTAAAAGCTAATACTCTTGAAGAGCCTAGAGGAACACGCTGATGTAGACTACTAGAGCATCAGAATAAGCTTCAATTAAAGTAGTCAAATAACCTGACCAAACCACTTAATAGCTGAAAACCTACATAGGAAGCTGAGTTAAGCACTACAGCCAGGGAAAGGAATGATTGTAGGCTCAACTACAACAGATTTCTTAGAAGCTATCCATGACTATGATACTAGTAGGGAAAAAGAGCAGCTACCTTCAACGGGAAAAAAAACAATCCACAAACCCCCACATTCAAGATGCTATTACCCCAATTCCAATATAAGTAATATAGCAACAGAGCATGAGAATGCAAAGGGTTTTCCTTTTAGAAAGCAAGCGGTAAGGGAATCTGTTCTTTCGTATAATAGCTTCCTTAACAATCCTTATTTCCAACATTTTACTGCTCCCCCCAGCATTCATTTAACAAGGAGGCAATTTTATTCAGTGCTTTAAGCCCATCTCCAAAGCTGTCAACTAAAACCATTCACCACTGCATAAAACCAACAATGCTGGTGCACAGCAAAATACAGGGTATAAACTAATCAAGTTCATTTCAAAGCATGCTTTTTATTCTAGCTAAAAGAGCATAAGAGGTGAGCAAAGCACCATGTTTAGAGAATCCTCTTTCCAACCCTAAACCTCTCATACTATAGAGGAAAAGCTATTCATCCGAGAACTATCTATAATCTAGCCAAATGCCACTGAAATTGTTTGATACGGCATTTTGTTAAATTAAATACAGATAGACACACTAGAAATTGAGATCTAAGTTTTACTGTATTCAAAACAAGTCAGACAAACACAAACCTCCTTTCAAAAGGCAAGTACTATGCACAGCTGGGTTTTGATGCAAGAGAAAGCAATGAAGGAGAAAGACTGTTTATCCAAAACACCAGAGGCTTAGGATCCACATGCTTCTGTCTGGAAACAACTTAGAATCTTCTCTTAAATACCAGATCAAAAAAAGGCAGCAAGTTTCAGAATTAAGACAAATTAGACTTCATATAACACAAAGGGACAAGAGAGCTCAAAACACACCTGCCCTAATATACCAAACATGATCCCAACCTACCTATTTGATCTTCACACATGCTCGAAGGTTCAAAAACAAGCCGTTCAAATTTTAGTGTGAGGAATGAATAGTAATAACACCATGTTCCATCTGAAATTTCACTACATTAAACATTATGGAGAAACTACATTTGATTCAAAGGACCATTTGGGCCATAAAAAAAAATAAAGGCACAATCCAGACAATCCATTTTCTAAGCAATCAAATGCTTTCCCTAAAATACTGTCAAGGACTACATGAGAGTTCACATTTTCATAAAAAAAAAAGTAATAGCTTTCTTATAACTTCAGTTATCCTCCAAATACAAGCACTTGTAATACCATTTTTATGATTCTACACACAAGAAGTTTCAGGATGTCTGTTACTTACAGCTTTTTCAAACACTCAAGCAGGACAAGAATCTTTGTAGGTTTGTTCCAGTACCATTTAGCACAGAGGAAGAGATAAAATTTGCAACCATTTTGTGAAATAGGTGATCTAACAGGCAGTGTACTGAATAGAAAGCGAAGCACTCAACTACTGTATCCTGACCTGCAGCATCTGTGTCAAATCCTATCAATTTTAACATTCCTTTTTATTTCCCAGGGAAAAAAAGCCAGCCTTACAAACACACAGCTCCCTGTTCAATCCCAAATGCTTAAAGGAATCCCGAATGTTTGCCCTGGAAAGAGGAAAATAAAGTATTGGGTAGAAATTCTTTGTAGCACTTGTCAGTATTACTGCCTCTCAACATAGCAGCTTCCTTAACACCACTGGTGCTGCGTTATCATCAACTGCTAAGGCAGCACAAGCAGTCAAAGGCAAGATAATCTACTGCAGCCTGACCCAAGCAGAGTCAGAGCAGGTAGGTAGGTAAGGATAAAAAAAACCAAGGATTACCTTTCTGCCATCTGGTACCCACCAAGACCTAGAGGTTGAAAGGTTTCATACGGCGGCTGCATTACCACCTAGTTGGATCACAGGTGCCAACCTGGCTAAGAATCATTCTTTGGTTACATTTAGCATGGAGTACTCACTGCGAGCTATTGTCACAGGTTCTGCTTTTCATTCTTGTTCTCCAAACAACACGGGATCGTAGAATGATCTTGGTTGGAACAGATCTTTCAGATCAAGACCAACCATTAACACAGGTGACACTGACAGGTCACCACTAAACCATATCCCTCAGCACCACATCTACACAGCTTTTCAATCCCCCCAGGGATGGGGACTCCATCACTGCCCCAGGCAGCCCGGGCCAGGCCTTAAAAACCCTTGCGGGGAAGAAATTGTTCCTCGCATCAAAACTAAAGCTCCTCTGGCACAACTTGAGGAGGCTGTTTCCTCTTGTCCAATTACTTGTTATTTGGAAGAGACCAACCCCCACCTCACTACAACCTCCTGTCAGGGAGCTGTCAAGAGCCAGATGGTCTCCCCTGAGCCTCCTTTTCTCCAGGCTGAACTACCTCAGGTCCCTCAGCCACTCCTGACCAGACTTGTGCTCCAGACCCTTCACCAGCTTTGATGCCCTTCTTTGGACACACTCTAGCACCTCAATGTCCTTGAAAAGAAAATGTCTGTCACAAAAAAAGAAAAGAGTGGGCATTCCATGAGCTAGATGGAGAACACAGAAGCCTTGAAGAAGAACTGCACAGCTCTAGAAGCCTGGAGAGCACCATGAAGCAATGCTGCATTATACCCAGGACAGATAGAAAGGAAGTTAAGCAGCACCTGTTCTTCAGTAACAAGTGTTCTGTGCTCTAAGAACCATACAGGATAAATTACTCTTCATGCCCAGTTTTAAACTGACCAAATCAGTGTGTGTGCGCTATAAGAGCACAAGCATCACAGCACAGCTGAAGTTGTGTGGTTTCTTTAAAAAGTCCTAATAAGCTAGAAATTAACAGTGCAGCAACGCAGAAAACTACACTTCCATAGATCATCTTCAGACTTAAAACACTCTGACAACTTACTAATTCACAGCAACCTTCGGTGTTTGCTTTTATCATAATCTATAACAAAGCTAATCAGTCACCTTCTAGCCAGGAAAAGAGTTTGCAAAGCTGTTAAAAGTTTACCGCTGATGAGCAAAACTAATTCTGATCTATATAGCTTTAAGACAGCAAGCGTTTCAGTTTCACACTTTTAACCAGAGAATTTTAAGATTTTTCTTCCATCAAGAGGATTTCCCAAAATGTTACATCAAATAAACATTGACCTTTTACAGGTCTTGGAAAACCATCACAAATATTTAAGAGCTATGAGGCATCTGCACGCACTTACCAAGAAGGAATCAAAGTCAAGAGAAGTGATGTATCTATCCCTAAAGTTTTTAATTTGTAAATACTCAGAGGTTCTGATCTGTAGCTTCTTGAAGCAACTGCCTGAACAAGAGATTTGGCACTACTGTGACTCCAGATGGGAAGGCATATCCTTCTCCGAGATGCAGCAAGACACGGGTTTATGCAAGATAACTATGGAGGACTGTGTTTATGTACAGACATAAGCATCAAAACCCTAAATCCACACTGAAGGCTCTATATTGACTAAGTTTCTTGGAGCACCAGAATTTTCACTTGGCTTATTTACGGTGCTAATCCCGCCTGCCTACTTCTGGTTACACAGCCTACAAACTGAAGCTTCATAAAATTTGCATTTATACATTCCAACAGATATTAAGTAATGTTCACAAACAGCACAATGGTTTGGAGAAGAGAAAACAAGTTTAAACCCACATATAGTTCTCCCTCTTTTTTTTTTTTTTCCCTTTGGAAATCCAGCTCTTTTTCTTAGCCAAAACCCACAAAGACAGCATACTATTACTATTTTTGTTCACCAGCTTTCAAAAAAAAACAAGCCACCCCATATGTTTCTCTCTATTTATCTAGATTTTTTTGCTTTTAACGGCAAGGATGCCCTATGGGGTAAACCAGACCAAGAAACATATCTGTTTAAAGTGATGTTTCTCAAAGTACAGGCTATAATTCCAAACAGTATTACAGGACTTCGAAGTAGCATTTGCAAGCCAAATGGAAATTCAGCTGTAGAAATAAAGATTGTCAGCCCAAGACTGAAATTGGAAGTGGCTTCCCCAGCAAAGCATGTTTAAAAAGAGCTAGTTCAGAGACAGAAATCAAGTAATCAATTACTGCTGCCTGGCTCAAGAGATTCCCTTTGGCCCTCCAGTTTTTAATACCTGACATCACTCTCCATACAGGCACCTTGGCCATGATACAGTTTTCAACCAGACAGGAGAAGTACGATGCTAAGGAATTCTGCATCCTACTGCCTTGCCAGCGAATGAGGATATGCAAGTACAGATACAATCTGAGTCTAGCTCCTTTATATATAGGTTTTGCAGATATCCAAATTCTTACCTCTTTGCCCTCACCCAGCTAAAGGTACTGCATATGCATTTTAGAAAATAAAGTACACCTTTCCTTGCTACTCTGTCAATGCTTTGGCATTATACCCATAAGAATACCTGTACGGGTCTCCCCCAACTGCTTTACTTTCCTCCTACAGCCATATCCGAAGCAGAGAAAAAGAGATAGAGCATTTGCTTCTATTATGCAGAAATCCCTCGGGTGAAGGATGCCATCGCTCTACCACCTGGTGGGGTAGCGGAGGGTAAGAATGACATACAGAAACAGTCATACCCCATCTGTCTGTTTCAATATCTTTGTACCACTCCAAAGCAAATCTTCTGGAACTGTCCATTATAACAGAATGAGCCTGAAGTCCACTAGAGAGGCACTCACAACTGGACAAATCCCAAACAAACTTCTCCTTTCAGAGTTTTCGCCAAGGATAAAAATCCTCAACTAGGCCATTTTACAACCACTTGGAAAGGGAGACTTTTCACATCCAGAAAATTTAGTGTTTATATTGAGTAACACAGAATACTAGTCTTAATACTTCTGAACTGATTTCATACAAGAGGCTGCTAAAGTACATGGGGTGGTATTTGCAATTCCCAAAACAAAGTTTCAAGTTGTGTTTGAAATGCCTCCAGAAAGCTGGTTTTCCAAGAAAACCAGACATTTGGAGTTATTCTTCAGGGACATCTTTTTTCCAGTGAAAAAGCAGAGATTAATTGATCCACAGTAAAAGTACTTATCACCACAAAAACTACGTTCTCTACAACTGCTTCATGAAGCACATTTGCTTAAGGCTTTTCTAGTCTCAAGACTAGAACAACCTCAAGAACAACCAGAAAATGTTTTACCCCAAGGCACTGTGCTGACTTGTACATACAACACAATGAACATTTACTATACTGGTTTTCTTTACAAACACCCGTGACAGACCTTACAGTGTGGCCCAGCCTGCCTCTAGGGATTACACCACTCTTCTACAGCCAAACCTCTTCATCATAGTTAGCTACAGTGCCAGAACATTCATGTCCGTTCCCATTCATGCAAAGTTGACATCTCACCCTTACTGCAGGCAGCAGAGGTGAAACAACAGTAGTGTAAAAGAGAACAATCAAAGAAACAAGGAGTTTCATAAGCCAGGGAACCAGCAAAGCATGATTTCCTCTGGGTGTGTGTCTTGCAGCTGGATTCCATCTCTGTCTACTAAGGTGACAGCTCCAATTGAAGTTTTTTCCTCAGTGGTGAGAAACACAGTCACATGGATTCCCTGATGTCTAGCGACACCAGGGTGTGGAGGGCTCATTCATCTTACAGACTCTCCTCAATAGAGCTCAAACAGCATTGGGAGGCTTTGGAATAAAAATCAGCTCAACGACATACTTCATTTCCAGTTAAAGACTACAACCTCACCTGTCACTACATCTTTCAGTAAATCACAGCATATTCATCAGAGGCAGATGGAAAATGACTGGAAGAGGGAGTTAGTGTCACCAGTGATGAGGATGCTGTGTCCTCCCACAAAAAGACTGCCTAGAGCCAGGAGCAGTAACTACCTCAGACATCTGACTTCACTCCAGCTGTTGGGGTCATCACCCCAAACCTCCTTCTGCCCCTACCCAATGTCTGCCCTTTACAGTCTCAAAGAGGCATCAGATCTTTAAACATTTTATCCCACACCACTTGAACATAAGCAGCTCTAGAGGCTATGAGCAGTTACCATGATCAGCTTGAAACAGGCACCCGTTCAGAGTTGCTCTAGATTTGAACTAGGCTTAATTTATACCAAGATAAACTGCACATCTGAACACTCACTATCTGGACTTTTGTACTTCCAAAGAAAAGAAAAACAAAACAAACAACAAATAACAGGAAGGTAAAAGGTCTCCTCAAATTCCACTTGCCATACCACTTAATTTTGACAACAGTTGTCACACTCTGCATAGGTCTGTACATCAAATAGAACTCCTTTCTCAAAAAGAAGGGCCACAGCACATGTAAAACCTAGCAGTGGAAGATGATGAAAACTTTAGATTATCCTTAACAAGACCACTCTTTAGACTTCGTAATGAATCTAAGTGGTAAGTTGCTTTAATTTATGTAAACAAAAGGCTGCTCACTAACCACTTACACAGGCTTCACTTAGTTTGTGCACTAGTAAGAATGGTGGCGGGTGGGGGCAGAACACCACTTCACACATTTGGGTTTAATGAATGAGTTGGGTTTATAAATTAATACACTTATTTTCTGGATATTAAAGAGCATCATACATGCTCATCTACCGGTATCTCTTTCAGTTTAACTCAAGTGTTATGCTCTCTTGACTTATGCATGACAAATGGATCTTTAATGCATTTCTCTAACTCTACATAGCACAAAGCATCCCACTTTTACTACCTGACAAATTCATAACAAATTTCATCAGTTCACAAAACTGAGACAGCTGTTTTTTCTCAACTGCCATCTCTACCCAGAGCTTACAAATCAGCCCATGCTCTTTCTGGTTTGGATCTGAATATAGAGTCGGCAACTGGAATCTAGCCAACCCCAAATCCAGTTCCTTCCTTCCTGCCTGCACTGGCTCAAAATGCCCAGAGGAGAAAAAGCAAAAGCACTTTTGCCACAGAAAGATCTGCTTACCCTTTATTGAAGTATTATTTTACAATTGTTCTCTATACTAAGAGATTTCTAGTAGGTAAAGCCTTAATATAAACCGATCTCCTCCAAGGAGTTTAAGGTGCCAACTATCAATATATGATCAGAGGCCAATTCCTGAACCAAGTTTAAAGTCACATTGCACATAATAAACTAGGAGGGTACACAAAGCCTACCTGAGACCCTGCTAATCACTTAAACCCCAGATTTGCTTACGGAGGGAACTGTACTTTATATTTTATAGACTTCCTGCATCCTTACATGGAAAGGTATTTGCTGTATTACACCAGCCTTTGCATGCTGGAAACTCAAAACTTGCAATAAAACCAGATACATAGCACTCAAGTATGGCAGCTGAAAGCGTGGTTGTGCAACCAAAGAGATAAGGCAGGGCTGAGCCAGCAATCTAACAGCAGTATTTTCGGCTCAAACATTGAAAGTAAAGCATAAAACAAAAGTCAAAAGTTAAGGTTCTTTTGCTCTGACAGCAAGCAGACTGAAAGCACTGAAAAAAAAAAAAAAGTGGCTTATTTATCTCTCAAAGGCAAAAGGAGTAATATATTTAGAGCTTTGGGGAAAGCTCTGTCAAAGTCTTTAAACAGTGCAGGGGCTAACTAGCAAACAGGGTTATTTCAGAAATGCTTTTGGAATTATGGAAAAATATTGCAGTGCACATCTCCAAAAACAACCCAGTAGTTTGCAGTCTGCAACCTGGTACCTTCAGCAAGACCTAAGGGGGGAAGGGGGGAATAAATACCTCAGCACAGTCAGTAAGACTGAAGCACTGCAGCTTCCAGACACTGCCCATGGAGGAGCATTCCTATAAACTCTAGGAACATGGTACTGTCCCAAGTGCAGCTGGTTTGCCAGTGGTGTTAAAAGGCACCTCTTGTGTGTCAGACTTCTCATTAGTCCGGTGAAGACAAGCTAAAAAGAGATTAAATCACCATGCAAGACTCACCCGTTTGACTATCGCCAAACTTCCTTCTTCAGATTTAGCTCTGAGGGAAGAAGTTACACAGCTGCTCATGCCAAACAAAGCTTGCTTCTTCATACATCTGTCCCAAGACCAATTGGTTCCATTTACCTAATACGCTGGTACTTTTTTGGCAAAAACCACCAAGGTACCGACAGCCCATTTAATTAAATCTTCTGTGAGAATAAGATTAGGGAACACTGTCAGGAAGAAATCCTGTCTCCACTGATGTTCTGCCAGAGGAGCTACTACAGACCTGCAGCATGGCACTGTAACCTCTCCCATCACACACATGCTTCTGGGATAGGACTTCTGCCCACAGCCTGCAACAAAAGGCCACACACTAAAACTTCTGAATTCAAAACTCACTCCCTGATGCACTGGGATACTATTCCAGCAAATGTTAAGATTCAGAAAGTAATTCAAGTAGGACTTATATGTCTGTTAGTGGAAAGGTTAGGGCAGCTACAGGTAATGAATCCTATCTAGGCTAAAAAATTCCTCTCCAATGCCAAAAAGATTTTTGAATCCAAGTATTGAGTTTCACAGCTGTTTGCTCTCAGAGGTCAAGGATGGAAAGCAAGTTGGAAGTACAGCAGTATCTCGGTTTATTAGTTGATGTTGCATAAAAAACAGTCATCTGTGAGATACAGAACCCTGTCACAATGTGCAGGGAAGCGGGAAGCGTACAACTCTTAGTATCTTTCAACAAATCAGTCTTTCCTTTGAAAGAAGGACATAGACACACTACTCCCATTTCAAAGGCTACGGCTCCACCATTACTAAATCAGACATCAACAATCAAAATAGTCATGCTGTTGCACATGAGGAAATACAGCTGTGCTTATATCAAAGTTTCAGCCCATTAACTTCTGTGTCCAGACTAAACAGTTCTTTCACTCTTCCTAATGCTACAGGGTTTGAACATTTGGTCTCCAGTTTATTTGCAATGCACAAGAGGAGATTTAAGCTTTTCTACATTTCAGTTTGTTCAGTTTACTTTCACACAGTGAATATCTTCCCAGCCAGTACCACTTTGTCTGCATTCATGACATTCACATGCCTTAAGAAGATACACCTCTTAAGTTTGAAGCCTACCTGTTTGTTTAGGCATTACCAAAGCCATCCAGTTTGAAGAATAAAATTGTTTCATGACAGTTTATAAACTTAGCGTGTTCTAAAATACAGTGTACATATTTGAGGGTGAAGAATAATCTGAAAAGCCTACTAAATACATCACTACAGTAAGAAGCCTGCCTTCCAAAAGCGTTCATCAGTTAAAGACTATGCCACTTCTCCTTTGTCCTCAATTCCTTGAACGCAGAGAGAAAGGAGAATTTTGAAACAACAGGGAACAGTCACCTTTTAAATATTCAAGACCACTATAACGCTCCCCAGACCTCTCCTTTTTAACACACTATGTACCAGCTATCTCTAAGTTTTCTTGCCTGTCCCCATTCCTCTGGGAAGGCAGTACAGTAAACAGACATTTTGAGTTAGTATTTGTCCCACCGTGTGTCTGGCTGCTTTCCTGCTTTCTTCTGTTTAATGCAATTAGTTGCTACACAGTAATGTAGCTATATCAGTTAATATAAGCAATGAATATGACAGATGAACATTAGGTCTTTATTGCCAAACACTTCATAAGGGCACATGTGCCTTTGTACCACTCCCTAGCATAGGAAGCCGCCTGCTACGTTAGATTCGGAACAGCCCCACATTTATTTCATCCTCTTTGTAGCATGCTGGTTTTATCTCCAGTGAGGTTGGGATACGCAGTGTGCAAGATGATATTGTTAAATGGGGAGGGGGGGAAGAACTCCTAAAATAGATCACTTTCAGAAGCACAAAACTGGGATCACTTACTTTAGCTCCCTCCCAGAGAAACAAATTACTATTGATAGAAACATGCCTAATAGGTCCTTCAGCAATCGGCAGCTCATATCATGCCTAATCAAATTGAGCTCATCTCAAAACCACTTTGCATTTAATCCAACAAACTCTTCAGTATTGTAGATGTTGTCTGTATCCATTTTCACAACTACTGTTGATAATATCATTTGTCTATATGACAACTTTGTTGTGATACAGAGGAAAGCTTTTAACTGTATTATGCTTTCTTCACCAGGAGCTAATAACTGCTGTACTATGAAGCTGCACACACACTTCTGACTGACCTCAGAGGATTTCATATTCTAGCCTTGGAAGAGCTGGACAAAACTCCAGTGCAAAACAGCTGATACTTGCCTTTTTTTTTTTTTTTTTTAGCAGAAGTTACACTAATCAGAACAAGAGCTACACTGAGGCAACTCAAGTCCCACGTCACCTTGTTCACATAACAATCATAAGCCTATCATATTAAAACACCCTGTCCTCCTGCCACACAGCTCCTCAGTAACAAGTTTGCAAAGACTGTTTATATTACAACTGCTGAAGCTTCACTGTGCAAATATTTCCTACAATTGACTGTTGTCTTGTATCTGAAGCTCTGTTAACTCCACCCAAAAATAAGTGCTGTTTGTGGGAAGGGCAGTATAAAGATGTTTGTTCTCTAGAGTCAGTCAAACCCAAAGACAGGTGACTTTTACTGCTCAACTCCCAGCATCACGCTGCCTATTCAGGCATTAATCAAACCCCACACAAACTGCTTACTACCTGCCACCCTTCCCTTCTCCCAGTCTTTGTTTGGTTTAAAATCACGTAGCTAGAAGCATGCCCATTATATAGCCATCAAAAGTACACAGACTCATCAAAAGAGTACTTGCACAGAAGGTCACATTGCAGCATTAAATGTAGGAGTCATAGAATTGTTTTGGTTGGAAGAAACCTTTAAGATCGAGTCCAACCATTAACCCAGCACTGCCCAAGGCCACCACTAAACCATGTCCCTCAATACCACATCTACACAGCTTTGAAACCCCTCCAGGGATCATGGGGACTCCACCACTGTCCTGGGCAGCCTGGCACAGGCCTTGATAACCCTTGCAGAAGAAATTGTTCTTAAAAACCAATTTAAACCTCCCCTGACACAACTTGCTGCCATGTCCTCTTGTCCTATTGCCTGTTTCTTGGGAGAAGGGACCAACCCCCACCTTGCTATAACCTCCTGTCAGGGAGCTGTCAAGAGCAAGAAGGCCTCCCCTGAGCCTACTTTTCTTCAGGCTAAGCAACCTTAGTTCCCTCAGCTGCTGCTCACCAGACTTGTTCTCTAGACCCTCGCCCAGTTTCATTGGCCTTCCCTGGGCACACTCCATCCCCTCCATGTCTTTCTGGGAGTGACAGGCCCAAAACTGAACCCAGGATTTGAGTTGCATCCAGAGAGGATGCTTGGTGGTTTGCCACAGCTGCAGAGCTGGTACAATACTGTTCCAGCTATTTCCACAAATACACCCACTGCACAGCAATCTACTGCTTTGGAAAGCCCTACTGTTCTTGACTGCACTATTTGCTTAATATCAGGACTGACACCTATTCTTGGCCACCAAGTAATAGGATTAAAACAGTCTATTTTATAATGCGTTGAGAACAAAAGCGGACCTTGTATATCAACTTCGAAGTTCATCACAAACACTCAGACTAGATACAAGGAAGACATTTTTTACAATGAAGGTAGGGGAAACACTAGCCCATGCTTCACAGGTGATCAATGCCCCATCCCTGGAACCATTCCAGGTGAGGTTGGCCAGAGCTCTGAGCAACCTGCTCTAGTTGCAGATGTCCCTGCTCAGTGCAGGGGGGCTGCACTAGATGACCTTTAAAGGTGCCTTCCAACCAAAACTATTTTACTATTTAATAATCTATGTTACTTGCAGTTTGCCAGGGAAGTTACAAGCTGTTCCCCCTAAGTATGTGAATCACACTATGAGCTCAAGACCCTGCATAAAGCTATGCCAGAAGACATCTAAAAAATGAGGCAAAGGTGAGGGAGGCATAAAATTCTGAACTGCATCTTGTCAAGGGGGAAACAAGTCATCCATATAGAAAAGCAGGACTCCTTCAACACAGTATTAGCATATGCAAGTGATAAAAGTGAAAAATGCAAGGACAATTTAATGATGTATTTATAAAACAAAATGAGAAGCTTTGCCACTCAAGTTTCTCTGGAAGTAGGCATGCTCTCGATGCCAGCATCCCCATTCCTGTACCTCCAGGTTTAACCTTGTGACAAGTCACATGCGAGCTTTTCAGTGGTGACCTTGGGACAGAGCGAGAATAAACACAAGGATATTTGCTGGTGAAAGGAAAAGCACCCCAAATCTGATCTGTGTTGAGGATATCACAATACAAGCGGAACAGGATTTGACATCACAAAGTATGCCTGGAAAGTAACTTGTTCTTCTCCTTCAAACTTGGAACAGAGACTGAACCTTCCTTAACTTCACTTGCCTTGCTGACCACAGGACAAACAAGCCACAAATATGACACTGTAAAATAACCAAACACAACTCCAGATGACATCATGAGAAGCACTTCTACTAAACCTAAAGTAAGACTGCAACTGTACAATGGGCTAACAGAGTCTCCTTTGAAGAGTTCATACTCATACTAGTCACAGATACTCAAGACAAATTCAGAACCAAAACATGTGCAGACAATACGAAGAAGAAAAAAAACCACACAAGACAACGGCTGGTTCAGCCTACCTAAACAGCTGTTGCCTACAGGCAACTCTATAGTATTTTGCAAACAGCTGTAAAACTTCTCTGCTGGCTCTCTGAACTAATAAACCTACCTTCAGCAGGGCATGTTGGCTCAGGCTCAGTGCCATATTATGCTCACACAGCTTTTCATTACCTTAAAGTACAGGAAAAGAAGGTTGAGAAGATGCAAATACCAAGTTGATATGTGCTATCACTACTGAGGAGTAAGAACTAAGTTAGAGAACAACATTAGCTCCATAGTGAAAGAGTATAAACCAGCCATAATTTAGTTTCAACTGGATAATAAAAAGTTCCTGACTTCTTAAGGGAAAAAAAAATAAATCTGTTCTCAAGCAACACTGCAATCATAGTTGAAAAACAGCCTGCTGTTACGATGGACCATGAAATAGCTTAAGCAAGATGCTGCTTTCAGCAACAAAAATCTCAATAGCCTAGAAAGTAATTTCCAGGTTTATATGCATATTTTAAAAGTAGAAACAAGTGGACTTTTAACAGTATCTACTCATTTATAAATTTCAGCTGAAAATTGAAAACCATGCATCCCTGATTCTGCCAAAATAGAACAGGAACAGCTATTTGGTTCTATGCGAGAGGTGCATCAAAGGCAACAGTGTCTTACATTCCTCACTTGTTTACTCAGAGTAAACAGTCTGTTTTCCATATTTTAAGAAAAAAAAAGTCTTCCACTTCTATGTTTGACCTACTGCCTGTACATGCCAAGGGGATTACAGTTTAACTTCCAGAATGCACTCAGCTTCCTTCTTATAACAAGCATTAAACATACAGAAGTTTGATGCTCTGATTTGCTTCAACGAATAAAGGTTTTAGCTCCTAGAGTTTGAGGCTTCTGCTCTCTAATTTTACACTGGTATGGAGATGCTGTGAATAAAGCCTGCAACTGGATATAAATCTGCACTTTAAGAAAGTCAAAAAGTACTCTAAGGAATAGGATAGTCGCAGAGAACCAGCTCGGGTTCGTTTTCTTTTTTTGGCTTAAATGAAGCGAAACCTTTGCTCCATCCAGCCATACGCAAGCTTTCACTGGAACATCCACGAGTCTTTCCTCAAATATAACCCTTTCTACTGGTTTGTTTGGGTTTTTTCCAACATTGCAGTTAATGTTCTATTCAGACACAATACTTCTAGTGTTTGATTAATATACTTGCAAGCTCTAAACTAGCACTGATCACATGTTCTCAATATGCCACATGTTAAGACCCATCATAAACTAAGCACAAGACATAAAGGTCTCCAAGAAACCACTGTCAGTATAAAAAAAAAATAAAAATCAGTTTCTCCTGAACAGCAGCCTTCCAGCTATGATTGTTGAAGCAAATTATTTTCAGAGAGAATCATGACCTTGAACATATTTACCAGGTGGTTACCATTATTCGCTACAGACAGTCCTTTAAATGAAGCCTAAAATACGTTTCTCAATAAAGCTCAAAAGCAGAACCCAAGTCACCTAAGCGGTTTCACCAATACATCTACATCATGTAGTGCAGAAAATTACAGAATCATTAAACAAAGCTTCAGCTTGATATCAAATGACAAATCCATAAATGCAACCTAACTCCGCAGTTTAATGGCAGAAACAAGATAACCCTCCCTCCACCTTCAGTCCATAAACAGAAGCAGAAAGCTATGAGGGAGAAGAGCGTCTGCATTTGTCAACACTACTGGAAAACTGCATCAGCTTCTTCCTGAACTGCACAGCAAGAGATTAACAAAAGAGTTCCGTGAAAAGCCAAATAGATTAAGGACACTTCCAGTTTTTAATTTAAGGGACATTTTAGGAATTTTATTTAGCTTGTCGAGGAGGTACTGGTTAAGGAGCAACTTAGATCAGTCAGAGAAAGCTGATATGAGACACAGGAGTCTAAAAATGGAGGTCACTTCAGAGTAACACAAAAAGACATGTTTCAAATCTAGATTTGCCCCAAGTATGAAGTGACCCATCAATCAGAACAACTTTCCAAAAGTTACTGTAGAATTTATCATTGTAAAGATAGATAAAAATTGTATTCTCTCTTGAGAAGGTTAAATGTAAAGCAGAACTACAGCTGTTTATTCAGGGGTGTCCAACAGTCTGCATTAAAACAAAGCTCTCATAACAATTGACAGTGGCTCCTTTTGGGCACTGCAGCCTGTAAGTTAGCCAATTAATTTATTTTAATGGTTGACTGTAGAAAATTTATACATAAAATGCTGACAGCAATTTTGAAGTGACCACTTTAACAACACTGAGTGACAGCCCTTAGAGTTTTGCCTAGTTAGATAAAAAATATTAGATATTCCAAAACTCATTAAGTCTGTAAGACAACATCTTCCTCTGCTGAGGACACACAAGGCTGCACCTCCTTGATAATGAGGAGCTAATGAAGTCTTTGGTTAGTAAGAAATATTACATTTGTATGCACATACCTATTAGAAACCCCATCCAAAAGCCCTCAGAATCGGTTGCAATGCACCACACTGAAAGTATCTAACATACGTACAAAATCCTTTCACTGCTAGAGAACTCCACTGTTGACTAAAACTTACACTTCCTCGGTATTCCTCCATCATTTTAATCAAGTGACTTTCCCGAGAAGTTAAAGCTGCCCCTTCAACATCATTAAACATTGGAAAGGTCTACAAAGATACATACATACAGTCCCAAATGACAATAGATTTCACTCACCAGGCCACTGAGATCTGCCTTCAGCAGAAGCTAACCCATGCAGCCAGGGCCCAGCACCCTGCACACAAGACAAAGCCACGCTGGCCTGAATGCCATTATGCCAGAATAAATTATTCACAGTGCAATTCAAACTTGGGGGGGGGGGGGGAATGGGTACGGGGAGGGGGGGGACAGGATATGCCCCTCCACGGGTTAATTCTGCTTTCCCTAGTGCAGTTCTTAACTGTAAGTTGCTCTGTATCATTAACCAGATACCAGACAAGCCAAATGAAGGCTACTGACAAACAACGTGCTAATACCATGACACACCATTCGGGTACTTGTTACTGTGTTCAATATCACCTTCAAAACTCCCTCTCCAGCCCTATGTTCCAAGAAATACATAATTTGCTATTACTTTGACAAGACTTCAAATAAAGACGCCTTTTTTTTTTTTCTTTTTCCTAAAAATGAAAATTAGAATATGAATGTTTCTGCTTCACCAAGAAATCCGTAGCCTTTTGTGAACAGATGATGCCACGAGCAGATGTACACAATCAGATTCCACAAGCAGATTCACAATCAGCAGATGATCTCTTCTTTACCAGCCATCTTGACCTGTCTGGTTTGATTTACATAAACTGCTTCTATTCACTACAACATTGATTATGTAAACCTACACAAAATCTTAACCAAACATACCCTGCCACATCACTGACAGAAAAGACGTAATGGACTGCTGGAAGAAGGTTATTAGAAACGTTACTTGCTGCAATGACTGACTTGGAATGCCTTAGGCTTTACCCTCTGATCACGTTAAGGTGCAGACAAGCAATCGCAACTATGGCGAAACAACACAGGAACACGTTCTGGTGGGAGAGCTACCTACTGCAGTAGAACACTTTCCTCTTGATTTAAAGGTCAAGCATATAACGACCCTACTTCAATACTGCTAAACCAGAGTGAGAGCAAAAGACAAAGGGAAAGTTTTGTTATCTTAAAAACAGGAGTCTTAGCATTTTGCCAAGTATGCCAGTTCCTTTGTTCATCATCCTTTTCACCATCTAATTTAAAAGTCTCACAGCTCCAAGACAGAAGTTATTCATCAACATCACAAGAACAAAATAAACCAGTATTTAAAAAAAAAAAAAAAGCACACAGTATCTGAAAGCAACTGTTTTGTTTTAAATCTAGCTGTGAGGTCACTCTATCCATTTTAATCAAGCAGTTGTAACAGGAGCTGCGATGCTACGCATCTGCCAGTCCACAGGTCTCAGTTCCACTAGAGGGGGGGAGAGCAGATTTACATTGTCTTATTTAAATGGAACTCCAGATTACAAGATTTTAATACAAAACAGGTATTAAGAATTAATTTTTTTTTAGAATACTGAACATATGGTTAAGCTTTTCCAAGAGCTCCTAGTGACAAATGTTGAGTCATCAAAGAAAAAGAGGTATGTTTGTATTATTTATGGCACCACATACAACATTTAAGACATCTCTGACAGCAAATGCAGTAATCAACTTCTAAAATGTCAAACGGATCTTAAAACCCCAATCTTGAGTCCAAAAACGGAAAACGTAGTCACTGAAGTCATGGCATTTCCTCGACTGCTTCCATCACGTCTACCTATTGCCACATCACATCCACCAAGCGCATTGTGTCACTAAGCCGTGACAGCCAAGGCCCTATTGTTTCAGCACAGCCTACAGAGAGACATATTCACCAGAGATCCAGTTGTCGTCCCTTTGCAGACTTCTTGTTCATGATTCTGCTTGAAGGACAAGATGATTTGTTTGCCTTTTTTTAGTACATGTAACACCCTGAAGATATAACCTCAGTTGTTTAAGAGAACAGCTGATACTCAAAGCCTAAACTTAGTCATATAAAGTTTATTTAAATTTTATTGGCCTGTTTCAACACACAGCAGTGAAGATCAAGACCTCTGGTGGAACCGATAAGCTGAGATCCATGCATTTCCATATTAAAGGAAAAAAAGCACACCAGACTTTGCTAGTTTAAGATCAGAGCCAAAACATTTCATATTTCTGTACTTTCAACTGCTGCTAAAAATAGTAAAGCAAGAGAAAGGAAAATGCTTCCAGCTGTGCACAAAAAGCCTCTGCAGCACAACATCAATCTATGCACTCTAATTTAATTAAAGATTCAACATAATACTATGACTTTATTGTTAGAGACAGTGTTGCACTGCTGAGGTTACCCTCCATTTCCACAACTGAAACAGCAAGAAACATTCCTCTATTAAATTTAGTTTCATATGGATATTTCTCCCGAATCGAGTTACTCGACTTGAATTTGAGTCTTTCCAGCAGCAGCTACGATAATAGCTGTTATTTTATTCCATGGTAACTGTATCTTGACCTAGTCTCATGATAAGAAGTGTTTAGCATCCCTCAAGGAAAAAAGGTACACCATTGGACACAGGAGTACCCAGTCTTGGCTGCTCTTCTTATCTGCACCCAGAGATTCAAACGCTTATTCTGCAGTGGTGAACGCAGCTCTTTACTAAATGACTTGACCAAAACAACAACAACAACAACCACTAATAAACCAGAACAAGGTTTTCTATGACCCTGCAGCAAATATGTAACAGATTCTGGGGAGGGCTGAATAACGCAGCAATGCTGTAACTGTTCTGCTTCACAGCTGGCTCAAAACCTTTCTATTGTATTTATTACTAAAAATTATTCCATTAACCATATGCTTCTATGCATGAAACTATCAAAATCAAGCATCTCTTATAAGGTTCAAAAGGGCTCTCAGCAAGCGCAGCTCAGACGCTTCTCCCTCATCTGCTTCCACGGTGCTCAGCAGAAAGGCTTCAAGCTTTAACAGCAGGGCAAGAACATAATACCAAGCGGATTACTTTAAGATCCGTATCAAGCTGAGAAAAATAAACATTTCCACTACGAATCTGAATACAAGCGCTTCACCCTCCTCCTCCCCCCGCCTCTCTTCCTAATTCCAAAGTCATCTCCCCTGCAATCTGCAAGGAGGACGCCGGCTCCGGGAGCTCAGCAAGCGGCTGCGGCCAAGGAGCCTCGTTAGCACCGTCGAGAGGACGGGGACGGGGTCTCCCCGAGGCCTCTCCCGGCAACTCCGCACCGCGCACACACACGCACATCCCCCCCCCCCACCTCGATCCCCACAAAGTTTCTTTCCAACCCGCAGGCCCCGCGGTCGCGGTGCGCGACAGACACCCCCCCCGCCTCCTCCTCCTCCTCCCCCAAGTGGCCGGGGCCGCGACGAGAGGAGGGCCGAGCCGCGCTGTCCCCACCGGG
>JAAGNO010009174.1:0-22792 GCA_033439905.1 Ceryle rudis | reverse complement strand
CAGCCTGGGCCAGGCTCTCCCCACCCTCAGCACCAACAATTTCTCCTTCTCTCCGTTCTGAATCTCCCTCTTTTAGTTCAACCCATCCCCCCTTGTCCTGTCCCAGCAGGCCCTGCTCAAAAGACTGTCCCCATCTTTCTGACAGGCCCCTTGAAGTCCTGAAAGGCCACCAGAAGGTCTCCCTGGAGCCTTCTCTTCTCTGGGCTGAACAGAGGAGTTCAGAGGAGTGAAGGCTTCAAACACCCCTCAGATTTAGGACTCTTCCTTCTCTCAGCAGCCTCAGCGCTTCGCATTGAAACCTGAGATGTGTCAGAATTGTTAAACTCCCTTGGAAGGGAGAAGGACACAGATGTTCCTTACAGAAACTATCCCAAAATGATTCTGACAGCTTCTGTCTCATCCACCACCTGCCAAGAGCGTGCGCTGACGCAGCGTGGGGTTGCAAAGCCACCGCCTCCAGCGGTTCCCACAACCTGCCCTCGGTTCAGCCGCACGGGCTGTATCAGATCGGTCCAAATCAACACCGACAAGCCTCGCAGTGGCACCGCGATGCCCTCGGCGCTTCTAATCCACCTCCTGGTTACTGGAGATCAAAGTGCCCTGGCCCAATTCGCTGTGGAGTTGCTGTGTTCGGGTCTCTGGCTTGCGCCGACGTGGCCTCTGAGGGTAACTCTGTTCTCCCCTTTCCTCCCCGCCGCAGCAAGCAGCACGAGAGCGAGGAGGGGGAGAGCCACCGGCGTCACAAGCACAAAAAGAACAAGCGTAGCAAAGAGGAGAAGGAGACCAGTGAAGATGGTGCCCAGGAGGGAGAGGAGCAGGATGCCAAGGAGTAACCCACCCAGCCCCGCCACCAACCCCGCGATGGAACTCGCTCCTTTCAAACCAGTGTGGCACTGGTGATGGTTTGGTTTGGGGATTTGATTTTTTATTTTATTTTTTTTTTCTCCTTTCCAAGGGAAGAGAGGCTGACTCTGGGTGAGCAGTGAAGCATGTTGCAGTGGTCTGAGAGCTGAGGCTGCACATGCACTTAAACTCTTTTTGTTTGTTTGTTTTTTTGATACGAGACAAACTCCAGCAGTACTAGTACCCACAGCACTGAGCTACTCAAACAGCCCTGGGGAGAACTGTGTGGTATCAGATCCTATGGTTTCTGATGGAAGATGGCTTCAGCTGAAATGAACGCGTTTAGGTAATGGGGTTTTTTTTGTTTATTTTTGGTGGGTTTTTTGGGTCATCATCATTCCTTTTTGAAAAACTAGGACAGTAAGTGCGACTTGAAATTTACTGTCCAAAGAAAAGTGTGATTTAGAACCCGAGAGCCAGCTTAGAGTCTGGCTTATAGTAGTGAAAAGTCTCATCCCCCCAAATAAATTTCTTTCTAGCTACAAAACCATCTTCTGATTTCTCTGTGGCCAGGCGGGCAGCGTGTGAGGAGGAGGAACTGCTTTGCCTGGTGGGTCACAAGCTCCTGCTTTGGTCTGACAGCTTGGAGAAGCTGTCGCGTGTGTTTACACAGGGTGTGCAAAGACTCCAAACCTGGCTGCTGGTTGGTTTTGGTTTTTTTTTTTTAATTATTATTTTTATCCATTGCAGAAATAGTTGTGTCGTATGTTACACCTCTAAGTGGGAAATCAACGGAAGACCCACAGTAAGAGCATGAGTTTAATTACTTTTGACTGTCTTCTTTTTTTTTTTACTTACTACGTTGAGCTGAACAATCTCGTGCAGTCGAGAACATGAAGTCCCACCTAAGCAGTTTGCCCTCCTGGGGTTGGCTTCTTTCTCTTTGGTTCTCACGGACGCTCCTGTGCAATGCATTCCTTCCCCTTAGAGCGCCAAATAAATTCACTCAAACTCCAGCGATCGTTTGGACTCGGTATCAGTTGGGGAGGGTGTTGTTTCTTGGTGGGAACAACGGGGATGTAATTCTGAGGGGCTTTGGTATGGCCAGTACCGAGGCTGCTGCACTTCTGCTTGCGTGAGTCCACAAGTGGCTCATTTTTAAGTCTCTTTCACCACTTTATTTAAAACTTGTCTTAAAACTTTGCCCTAAACCAATATGGTTCTGAAATGTAACTATTTTTTCTCCTTTTTTTATTCTTATTGTAATCTTGCAAGTCCGAGTGTCATGTGGAGCTGACAGCTGTAGAGACTTGGGCCAGTGTAGCATGATGAGAACAGGTTACGTGCTCTGACGGTGCGTTTGACGAGTCGTTAACTGCAAAACCCGTGGGGAGAAGGAAAAGCGGGGTTTTTCCTTCTGTTCTGTTTCTAAGGCAGCTTTTTTAACGTCCTTTGAGATCACAGGAGATGTGTGTGCAGTGGGGAGGTGTGTGTGCTGAACTGGAGTTCAAGGGCAGGGCCTGGAACTGGGATGGGAAGTGTTCCTCCTGCTGGGAGAACGCCCCGACTCAAGCTATGCCCATGTGGGCATCAGATGGTTCCTCACCCCGAGAGCTCCTGGCCTGCTGCTCCAGGGGTCAGGGTGGTGGCTTTCAGCTCCGACTGCCCGAGAACCTCCAGCACTTGGCCTGATCTTGCTTTTATCCAGCTGGGGCACGGTGCGGGTGGAGGAGAAATCAAACCCAAACCGGTGAGAAGGATTCAAGACTTGTCTGCAGTCGCTTGCAGGTGGTGGGAGCGGGGCCGACCAGCCCTGCCTGAGCCTCCACGCTGTAATTATGAAATCGGGTAGTGATGGTTTTTTTCCAGACCATGAACTAGGGCAGCTAGCCCCCCAGGAAAGGCCAGGCAGTGCCCCCCGGAGCAGTCTGAGCTGGTTTTTTGCCTGACTCGAGTCAGGGAAAAATGCTGGCACTGGAGTTTTACACGGAGGTAAGTCCAGGGCTTGGCCCCTGCTCAGGAGTATTTATTTGGTTTTTGCACACTGAGGTGCACGTGGGGCCTCTCCACGGGTGGACAGAGCTACTCTACACTCCCTCATGCTCTGTGGAGGTGACAGAAGCTGCTCAACCTGTAAGTAGGAGTAATTAACGGTGATCCCAGCCAGTCCGTATCCCTCTGCTCAGCGATGGTGATGTGGAAGAGAGGGTAGAGACTCTTGCACTCATGAGTCGGTGCTGCAGCTTCCTCTCATGTTTTCTGAATGTTTTTAGATGGACCCAAGGCCTTTGCTGATGTGAAGTTAAGGGAAATAGTTTGGAATGGTTTTATTTTCATGGGACAGAGGTGAAATGTTTGCCTTTCATGCATTAGAGAAATCTAAAGGTGGGGCTTGGGAAATAATCTTTACTCACATCGGGGAACTACTGCAGGTTTTGTGGTCATGTTCCCTGGTGACTGATAATTCCTCAGAGAAGAGGCCAGCTCCTGGCCTCAGGATGGGGACTGGACCACGTGCTGGAGCTGGGAAATGAGCCTGTGTCTTACTGAGCACAGAATACTGCTGGGAGGGCGAACCTCAGCTCTTGTTACACAAGTGCTCAGCCAGACTACAGTGGAGAGAAGGGGGTGAGACACCCTGGGGAACCCCTGGCAGGTCCTTCAGCTCCTGACAATATCATCCCTTCCAGCCAGGGATGTTCTGTGCCAGTAGAAATCACACGAAAGCTGCCCCAGCCCCCAGCCTGGATGTGCAGCTCCTCTGGGAGCACCAGCAGCAGCCCCAGCACTGCCTCAGGTTGCTGAGCTGTGCAGCCTGCCCGAGTTAAGCCTGGTTCAATAAAGCTTTATTTATTTTAGTCCCTAGGTTAGCAGGCAGGGGCAGGCTGCAGCCAGCCTCCCAGACACAGCAGGGGCACAACTGAGGGGCAGGGTAGGTGGGATTGACTTTGGCTGAGGTTTTTTTTCCCAGGCACAGTGTATTTCAGGACAGTTCAGCTCCTTTCCTGAGAGAAGCATCAGACAGTGACACTGTTTCATGCCTCACAAAGTCAGCTTCTTAGAGAAGTGTCTGGTGAGGAGGTGACCTGGGGCAGTAGCTGGTACAGGGAAAAGAAAGGTTAAAAAAAGCCCACCTCTCATCCATGCTTTTCAGTCATATTACAATAATTTATAAAGGCATCAAAACAACATCTATTAACAAGCTGATCTTGGAAACAATACTTAAATTACTAGGACATTGTGGTGAAGTTGAAGGCACCTTGAAACAAGATGGAGAAATAGTAAAACTCACGCTGCCTCCTGCAGCATCTGCTTTGCTGAGGCTGCCTGACCACGCCGCGATACAAGGGACATCACTCTCTTTATCCACAGAAATATTTACAGTTCCGCACCAGGCACAGATTCTGCACATTGATTGGGAAGAGACAAAAATCACTTCGGGTTTTTCTTCTCCTTTGTGGCAGAAGGGGGGTCAAGCGATGGCTTTTCTACAGGCACCTTTCTGTCTTCTGAATTATTTTGCTTTCAGTAGGAACAACAGGGGATAAAAAAAGACCCCCGAGGCCCCAGGGGTATTTAGCACTCAAACAAAGAGGCCACGCTGTGTGTTGGGGAAGATCTGTCTTGGTGGAGCCTGGTTTGAGAAAGATTGGTCATTTCTACTGCTGATGAACAGCCTTCTAGAAACAACAGGTAGGAATTGCTTCAAGTGGAGTTTGCAGAAGGGTGTCCCAGGTCACACCAACCTCTCTTGGCTTTAGTTCCTTTATTCTAAGGTTTAACTACAAAGCGGATTTGAACTGAAGCCAAACTGGGCACAGGGTCCTTCTGGAGGTGTTTTGTTTTGTACAGGCTCTGCTCTCACCTGAGCTGCTGCAGCGGGATGTGAACAGCACGGGAGCTGCTGCATCAGGTTCATCCTAAGGTAGGCTCCCTACCTTAACTCTGCCTCTAATCACTGGGAGACTGGTAGAAATAAGGCAGCATCCCAGGACAAGCCTGTTCACTTCATCACCTTCTTTCTGGGGGAAAATGTAGTCCTTTTATCATAAAACCAGGGAAACGAAGCTGAGGAGGGGGAGGAAAATTAAATTCCTTATCTCTGGCTACTGTGAAGGATGTGCTTGACTCCTTAACCAAAGTAAGGGTAGTTTGGAGGTTAAAGCTTAAGCTGTAACCAGGCCAAGAGCTTCTCAGCTGTTCTCTGGAAACCCACCGAGGAGCAGTAACACAGTGTGCAGGAGCTCGGAGCACCAGGCATGGGATTAACACCTGAATAGCAGGTGGCCTTTCACTGACTTGTCAGAGACCAGACCTGTGGATAGGGGGAGTCTTGTGCCTACCTTTCCCATTCCCTTTCCACGGGGAATATGACCACGAGCCAATCACTTTATCCCCTACATACAGCAGCCTGAGTGAGCCTTCTGTGAGCTCTGGCTGGGTGGTGGTGATCTCCCCCAGAGCAGGGACACCTCGAGGTTGCTCCTGGAGGGGCTGTGAGACCTTTGACCAATGCAGCTCTTTGGTAAGCGACCCCCATTTGTATTATGGTAACTTTGATTTGTGTCTCAGTGACACTGAATCATTGTCACGTCCTAAGTCAGAGCAAACCTGGCCCACAGACTTTGTTAAAGTTGCACTTTTACAACGTATTTCAATGAAACTGCTTTTGCCGATTCCCTTGACAGCAGTTCTTGAAGCAGCCTAAACCTCCCTGTCGTGACAAAGGGGGCACAGTCAGCAGGATCCTAGATCACGATTTGTGACACAACGGCGTAAAATTCATGACAACTACCTTGGCACGGGACCTCCACGTGGGTCAGCGCAGCTCTTCAGCTGTTGACTGGGAGAGGCATACTTGGTTCTGTAACGTGTAAACACGTTCATTAGGTTTTGGTGATCTAAAACCAGCAAGGCCAGGGGCTATAGAAACTGCTTAATTGGATCCCCATGTGTAGTGTTCTTTTAAAGGCATGTATAAAAGGACTCTCTGTCCCAGAATGGCAGTTGGCAATCGGTTGCTGAACTGTTTTAGGCTAGCAGGAGAAAATGGGATCACTGTGCCTGTGTTAACCCTTTCAAGATACTAAATGGCCCGCAGAGCTCTAAAACTGAGGAAAGGGCCTCAAAGGCAATTTGTAGAGAAACACCAGAAAGAGCTTTCTCTGCAACACCCATCCTAAAGAGCTTTAATGAGCCCACGAAGCTACAGCAACTGTTGGGGTTAACAGTTACTCCGAGTCCACCAACCACATTTGTTGATAACCTCAGCGCAGTAAAGAAATGTTTTCTGCCAAAAGGAAGCTAAAAAGTCTTCAATGGGGCTAGGCCGTGGAGCAAGAGTTCAGCGTTCCTGGGGTTTATCGGTCCCATGTTCAGCTTTGTGTGACAACCGGCTGCTACCAGATACCTGAAACTGGGGGGGCGTTGCTGGAGCTTTCACACCAGGCTCCCTGGCCAGGACACCACTGTCAGCGTGACTTTGTTCCTTTGCTCCTTCAGCATGGGGATTAGTTCTGCGTTGCTCATTCCTATCGCTGGAACTCCATTTACAGCCACTATTTCATCGCCGCACCTAAGAAGAAGATGGGAAACATGCTGGTAAGGACTGACTTTAATAATTAACACTAATTATTAATACTGCACCCTAGGGCCCACAAGGTCATCTAGACCACCCTGAGGATTATAAACTCCATCGTGAGGCAACCTTCTCACTTCTGAGTCAGAGGGCAAGAGAAAAGGAGAACACTCCTGGTACCTGAGTGAGGACGGTGAAGGTCACCAGCAGTACAACCAGCTGGCCAGTAAGCAGAGGGAAAACTTACACAAAACCAAATCTGCGCCGCTAAACACACGCGTCGCCAAGGTCGCCTCTACGGCTACTTGACAAGCAGCCACCGAGGTGAAGTGCTCACGAGGCTGAAGCGTGATGTCAGAGGGTAGCTCAAGACAACAGAGGTTTTAGTGTCCTGCTTCTTCAAGCGCTCTCCTGTAGCCAGCCAGCCAGCTCCCTTCCTCTGCCCAAGGGGGAAAGCACCTTGCTGTCCTACCACTGCAACAGGAGCCCAGCTCACCCCAGTCCTCCCACCAAGGCTCTGACCCAGCTCTGGTCTTTCACAGTGGTTTCAGGGGAGTAAAGCCCAGCTCTCTGCATTGACACCACGTCCCCTGCAAGGCAGCACCCTCACTTCTGTGTTTTACAGCCCTGCAGCGTGAGGAGGCAGCTCTGTCAGGTCCCAGAGATGACACTAAGAGTTCCGTGGGGTCCTCCAGCTCCACTCTTTACTCCTCCACTCCCTGCCATTCCTAACAGCTCAGCAGAAGCTCAATTTCAGTTCCTCATTTCCATTGGGATACTTTTCCTAATCCAGTAGGTTCTGTACTCTGGAACCTGCAAAATTAATCTCAAACATCCCCTTTCTACTTTTATCTAATGACTCAACTAAAAGCTTTACAGCCTTTTAAACCGTAACTGTCAATTCCATTTAGTTGTTACCTTTCTAGAGAAACCAAAACCAAGTTTGTTACAACTTTACCAACAGTATTAACTGCACAACTGAGCAGCTAAGAAGTCCTTAACTTCTAGCTCGGCTAGTTAGAAGGGGAGAGGACAGCCCTGCAGTAAAACACTGCACGCTGACCTAAGGACAGGTAGTGTCTGTGGCACCACCGCCACCAGAGACCCGCGGGGCAGCGCGTACGTACTTGAGCTTCCTGTCGCGGAAGGCAGGAGTCCCAGGCACTATGGTTTTGATGAAGAATGGCTGGTTTCCTTTGCTTTCCTCAAAGCCTCCAACGATGCTGAAGCCCCAGCTCTCCAGGTTACCTTTAGTAAGGACGATATCTTGGCAGCAGTGGAGGTAGCTGTGAAGACAAGCACGGTGAGAACCAGAGAAAGCTTGGGAGTGTGTTTCAAGGAAAACTGCCTGGCCAGAAATGTATGTTTTCCCTTGTGGAAATGGTTGGACTCTATGCTCTTGAAGGTCTTTTCTAACCTAAACACTTCTGTGATTCTGAGAAAGTGGAGCTATGTAACAGGCTCAGATTTATTCTCTTTTTTTCAAGGATGTCAGGCAAATCCTTTCTCTGAAGGTGCCCATCCTTCAGAAATCTCAAGTGTTGTCAGGGCTAGTTTAAGAGTTAACAGAAAATTACCCTCCTCTAAAGGGGCTTGTGACCTGAAAGATTCATAAATAACTTCATGAATTCTACTAATGAACTTGCGCAGCACTAGTGACAAATCCATGGTGAAGAGCAGTTACACCCATGTAATTAATGAGAATTAAGCTTTTTCATTCCAGCTGCATACTACGCACTTGGCACAACAAAGGCATTCGGCAGCAGAGTGTCACTGATGCAAAGCAAGCCTAGGAGGTATGGCAGCCTCGCTTCCCCTGGCCACCCAACCAGAAGGTAAAAGGTTCTTTCCTGCAGGACCTCCACTCAGGATTGCTGTGTCCAGGCATCGACTCCTCAGAGAGATCACAGGCCTGTTTCTGACTGGCAGCCACCGAGGTGTGTCTTCTCAGCAAGCCTTCTTGTGTCTTCTCACAAAGCATCTGAGAAGGTGTGGCAGGAGCAGAGAGAAGCAGCTCCTTTGCTCTGGCTCACAGTCAGGTTCCGCTCTGGCACCCAGGCGCTGCCAGAGCTACGCTGTGTGAAACTGCCGCCGATCTCCCCACTGAGGTATTCCGGCAGCTAAACTTTTCCTAATAAACTGTTTTGCCTCGAGGGCTTTGCCTGAGCAGTTTGCAGATGAGTTTCAGATTACAAAAGCTTTTTCAAGTAAATTTCTCACTAGGAGAAAGATCCAATTAGCTGCTTTCTAACTGTAATTTACTTCTGCAGAGTTCTTTGCACACAAAGGGTGGAAGGCCCAGCTCTGGTTTACTGATGCCTCCCTCCACTGTTTTCTTCCATGGGCACCACACAAGTCTAAAAACACAGCTATGAAAAAAGTTTGTGCAAATAAATAGCCTGGAGAGCAAAAGTGGTCAGCTCTTGATCAAGATCAAACATAAAAACGTTAGACACACTGTCCCAAGAGCTGGAATGGGCTGTTCTCTAGAAGTCAGTTTTCCATATAAAAAAGGGGTTTCTTAAGAAGAGAAACATTAATTTACTCTAATGGAAAATGATCATGGGAAAAGAATTTTAGACTCCAGAAAGTAAAGTTGTGTTCTGCCAAACAACCTGCTGAGCTTGCAGTTCTGCAGCCCTTTCAGAGCTTGCGGAGCGTGCCGCTCCGGTGCTCCGCAGCAGGAAGCGCCCAACAGTTGATGCAGAAAGAGCTCAGACTTCATGGAGACTAATGTCAGATAAACCTCAAGAAAGAAGGAAGGAAGGAGTAAAAGTGTTCTTCCACCCCCTGAGGATGATCTAGAAGCCACGCTGCACGGTCACTGTAAGGTGAATCGGTCTGTAAACTTGGTGTTTGTGGTGTCTTCAGGATTTGGTGTGCGATGGATCAGGACACAGCCCCCTCCAAACCAGCACTCTGAGGTGGTGATTTATACTCTTGGTAGCTGGTACTGATTTAACAGAATACTACAAAGAAATCAAAGTTCCTCTGCTATCTTCTGTGACATACACAGTGGTGATAAACAGGAACAAACAAAGCGGAGCCACCACGAATACCAGCTACAGAATTTCCAGCCATGTATTAAATGACAGATAATGTCAATATAATCTGGAAGGCAGGTGGCCAGTGAGCAAAGAGCAGACTCCAGTCCCTGTAAGCAGAACCTGTGGTGAAGCTGCAAGCTACCAGACATCCAACTAGACTGGGAAAGGAAGAGGGGAGAGAGGACAGCCAGGTTTTGCCTTGCTATACTTCACTGTAGAAGCACCCATGAGGAACAGGCACCAGCCAGCATCTGAGGGTTTGTGCTCAGGTTTGGGCTACCCGGGTGCAGCTCAGGGCTAGTTCGTACTAGACCTTCACAGCACAGACAGGCTGATTCCCTGGGAGAGCAGAGGGAACGGGGAGGATGGTGCTGGGTAGGAGCCAAGTTCGGTCGCTGGAGACACAAAAGCTACCTTCCGTGGGCTGTTTTGTTTAGCACTTACAGGCTGCTAAGCAACACTCGGGTAACGTGACAGAGGCTTTGTCAGTATGTCTTCTTTCAGGTGCCTCAGGAAACAGGGCTGTAAATAATCTGGGCTTCCCACAGAAGGGTTTGGCTTTACTGCTCCACGTGTGTCTCCTGCACAATCCTCCAGTCAGCTGGAATGGCAACAGACTCTACCTTTTCCAGCTGAATGTGTTCTGATGAAACTGCAAAAGGTGAGCAAACCAAAGGTTCACTGCTCCAGGAAGGAGGCTGAATTTCAAGCTTTGAAAGCCCTGACCCTGTCATCTGGAACTCAGTGTGTTGCTGCTAAAATCTGTGCTAAGCCTATGGACCAAAGCTTTGCAGCAGGAGAACTCAACTATTCAGAGTAATTTCTGCTCCCTGCTAAAGATGACACAACTACAACAGCCAAAAAGACTTCAACTGAACGAACGTCTGCCCCAAACTGAGGTGATCAGATTGGAAACCACAAAACAGCCCGAGTATCTGTTGGCTTCTGTATGCAATCAGTTAAAGGTATTTTAGCAAGGACTGTATCTACATTAACTATACGTCAACTCAGTGCCTTGGATGCCAGAATCTGTAGTTCCTACTTTCTGTGTTAGTTCTTGTAGAAGAAAAAAGGTTTTCAGGAGCTTGTGAAAGATGGTTACTGTCCAGCAGAAGTCAGGGAACAACAGGTCACACCACAAAAAGCAATGGAAGTTTCTTATAGAACCCTAAAGTCATTTAGGTTGGATGCATTCATTATACTCTTGATTATCTCCTTGACAAATGAGGCTAAATGAGAACACCAGTAATGCTTTGGTGCCAGCCAAAGCAGCCATTAGTTTCCAGTGCTGGAGTGAAAGTCAGCTCTGTGATTGACCAGATCTCTACACAGTCACCGAACAACCGTACCTGGGCAGTCCAAGCCATGTGATCCAGAGGGGAGACCAGCTGAATCCCGGCTCCTTGATGTCCAGAGATGGCTCTGCGGAGTTCAGTGAAAGGATCTCCAAGGCTTTCAGTACAACTGAGTGGGAGGCCGCGTTAGATTTCAGTGCCGAGACAGCTTCGTAGTAGTTCAGATGAGTCAAATCAATGCCATTTATGCTCAAAAGTACATCTCCTGTTGATTTGATAAGACAGGATATATTACAGACCCTCTGCTATGAAGCCCTCAAGGTGGAACCCCATTTCCAGCCTCACTTTACTGTCCAAGTCCAACTATCACCGAGAAAAACCAACCAGTTCCTAAAGGATAAAGGGTCCGAGATCCTCCTTACCTCGCTTGATTCTGCCATCCCTGAAGAGGCATCCGATGGGCTGCACGCTTGTTACGTATATAGGGAGCTTGTTTTTGTTATCCCTTCCACCTCCGATTGTTATTCCTAAAGATTCCTTTGGCTCCTTTTTTATTGCGACTGTCTTTTCATGACTTACGTATCCCTGAGGTAAATCCTGCAAAGGAACGACAGAACAAAATGCAGCTTCATTAACGTGAGAAGCCCAAAGCTGGAAGAAAATAACAAAACATCTTTTTTATCTTTAATCCAGAACATTTCAGCAATGTCGCTGGATGGCAAAGTTATTTATGTTTGGCATAAATCACTTTACAGGAATTATTAAATAGATAATGAAATAAATAAAAATAGTTTTACGTAACTTTTCACGGCCTCGCTCTGGGTAGAAATATTACCCTGCATCTCCTAAGTGAAACCACCACGACTGAGGCACTGCTCCCCTAAGGATCTGTGGAGAGGTTCTTACTCTGAGGAGAATAGTTTTGCACCGAGGAACAAGCTACGAATTCATTTTGAGTCCATTCTTATCAAACAATCGACCTCTCCCTGACTATTGCTAAACGTTTAGGTTGCAGCGAAAGCACACATGATAGCATATGCTGGAGGAACAATATGTAAATGATATTCTAGGATTTAAATCAAGGAACCACACTCCAGCCGTTTATGACAGCTACTCACTAAACTCCAGAGACATTTAATCACAGCTCTAAGCAGCTGCAGCAGCCTCACTCGCTCAGATGGAAGTTCTAAACACAGAGTAAATCTCTCCTGGTGCAGACTGGCGACACTCTTCTGGCTCCTACGGCTTCTTACAACGTGCAAACAGCTGGCAGACACAATGCTGAAGTCACAGCAGTGTAATTTGTGTAGTTTCTACTTCTCTAAAGCCCTCTAGCTCCAAACCAGAAGCATCACTTGGTGTCATCGTGCAACACCCTGAAGGCTCTGTGCTTGCTGGATGTCAAGAAGCAAGTCCCAAGTGTCTCACAGATGGCAAGTTTCCCATTGCCCTTTCTAGCCAAGAAAGTATTAAGCACTAAGTATTAGAGACATCCGAAGACATTTTGACATGTTTTTCCCTAAAAACTGCATTTCCAGGTAGATTACAAACGTTCAGCTCTGCAGCACCCAACACCACAAACCTGCAGCTTTTTGATAGCTCAGGAAGAAACAGAGCTACTGACCAGCCTTAGGTGATAAATCACCATCACAGAGCAAACATAACAGATCTGCTAGACCAAGAATAGCCAGTGCTTTTGCCCTTATTTACCAAACTTACCTTCTGGTAGGTAGATTTTCGTCTGTAGTGAGTCTGATCTAGTCGTCTCCGATGGTGCACCGGGCTTCCTCCATTACTACTGCTGCTGCTGCTGTTTGATGTGCTGCTGTCTTCTACTGGGTCCGAGAGCTGTACGCCAGGCTGCCTCAGGATGACAAAGTTCACTCTTGATTCAGTGGTCTGCCGGGAGAGACAAAAAGAGTGTAAGTAAGACCAAAAGAAAAAGAAATTTGAAATTAGGGATGGGCCTCATCATTGTCTTGGGGAGAGAAAAGGGTTGGCATCGGTTTCTACAAAGGGTCTGAAATAGGGCTATGCAACATGGATTTTGTGAGGAGTCATGGAATCCTATGGTGAAAAGAAAAAAGGAATTAGCAAATATTAGTCAGAAGGAACAGGAGGAGAGACAGGCTTCACTCATGCCTCCCTGCCCCACAAACACCAAACCAGAGAAAGCGAAAAGGGATGATTAATTCCTCCACTTCAGCACAAAGAAACCACCCTACTGGGAGATGATAGAAACCAAACAGAGCTAGAATGGTGCTTGACCATGGCATCCAGTACTGGATGCTTTTATTGTAAAGAAATATGTTAAAGCTCTTTCCTTCCCAGCTCATGTCTATTGTTCAACATCTCCCACACACTTCCCCCCCAGAGTACCTGCAGACATGACCTTTTGTTTGAGAGTACTGACAGTTAAACACTTAACCAGCTGGATGTCTGGTCTTGGCAGGGCTACAGGGAAAGCATTCGCTATTGTTACTGCTCTTCTGCTTGGGTTTGTTCTTTCAGATCATTTGACAAACCCTTATTGTGAAGGACTCCAGTGGGGCAGGGCACGTGTGATTACTTGGGGCAGTTTCTGCAACGGTGAGAGGAGCGCAGTTGCTGCTCTCGCTTCTTTACATGGGACCCCGGTTCCCTGGTGCTGCAGCACCCTGGAAGCCATGAATTCCCTGGCCTTGGAAGAGGGACTGCATCAATTGTTTGGGTTTGTTTGGGTTTTTTTTCCCCTTCTCCTTTTTCAACGAGTACGGGAAAGTTTTGTTGCCTGAAACTGGATTTAAAAGCCTCTTGCCTTCAGAGTCACTTCAGATGGAGCAGTTTGGGGTTGGTTTTTTTTCCAGACAAGTTGGCACAAATCCAGGTCTTTGTAAAATATATTGTAAACATCGTGCACTAACATGGGGATTTGCCCTCCCCTTCAACCAGGAGCACCAGACTATGTACAGTACCTATGGCTGTGCATGTCTAGAGAGAGAGCTGTAAATAGTAATTTACAATACAGGACTCTTTTCTGCAAATGGTTGACAATCAAAATTATAATTCCATTTAACCAAGAATTTGAATTAACCCCCAGAAGAAGGGGCCAAGTTTGGAAGACTCGCAGTTTTACACTAATCTCACTTCAAAAGGAATTCAATCCTCCAACACAACGAAGCTGGTTCTGAGACTTTGGGCACTCACTGATTTCAGTGGGATCAAGACAGAGTTCCTCATGTGGGAGTTATGTTTGCACACTATGACAGAAAGACAGCAGCACTTGTGGGATGCAAACAACATTCTAAGAGGCTATAGAATGGAATCGCATATATATATAAAACACCTCAAAAAGGACCTCGGCACAGGAACTCTGCCCTTTCTCTTCTCCCATGCCACTGCGCTCCTCTGCTGATTACCAGGAAGAGAACTGGCTCACTGCTGACCTCAGGTCCTTTCCGGGATATAAACAGTATGTGATGAGATGTATTGTGTCAGGATCTTTATAGATAAAACCAGAAACTGGAGGTTATTGCCTAGGGAGATAAAGAATTTAAACTGATCTACGCGATATCTGTGGCACACATAGCAATCCTTAGTCCTTAACCAAAATTTCCTTGCCCACTCCTTTCACCAAAGCATTCAGCGTGCTGCAACAGGAGCGCATTCCTGCTGCGCAGAAGACCACCTTTCTTCTCCCCTGTTAGTATTTTAGAACATTTTTAGCCCGAGGTGCCTCACGTTGTTTTCTACGCTCCCTTCCCAAATACAGGTGAACTGGGGAGAGGGCTTCAAATCACTTAAAAAGGTTCTGTTCTGTGCTGTCAACCTGTCACATCTCCCAACAAACACCCTCGCTTGGACTGTCTGAAGCACAAGAGGCCGCCCTGATCTCTCGGTGTCTCTGCTACAAGCACCTACACAGTGCCTACAAATACTCCCCGTGCAAGAAAAGACTCCACACGCGTCACACCACAAAGGAGACCCAGTTGCCTCAGCTGAACTAAAGTGCCATGAGCAACTACCTTGCTTCAGACCTGTCAGAGGTGACTCACGAAGGATTCCCACTCTTCATGTTTATCTTCATTTGGAAGCAGTGCTTCCCACACATCCGCAGGGAAGTCACTTTCCCAAGGAGATATTTCAGGGAATGCAGTTTGCTCCAGTGTGCTCTGTTAGCCCGTGGGCCAGAACAGGAGCCCTGCCACCGACGCAGAGAGCTGAGGAGTCATTGGCCACACGACCTCACCATGGCAGAAGTTACCTGGATTATCTGCGCAGCTGCCTCGGGTGTTCCTTGCCTCAAATCCTGGCCATTTATTGACAGGACTCGGTCATTCCGACTCAGCTTGCCATTTTTGGCCGCCAAACCTCCCTCTAACAGATCTAGAATAAAAATCCCTGCCTCGTCCGTCTTCCGGATCAGTTTGATTCCCAAGGGTTCGGAGCGGTCTCTCTTTATCAAGGTAACGTGGATCACTTCCTTATTTGTAGCAGAAGCGGAATCCTGCTGTGCAGTCTTATTGGAAAAACCCTTCTCCTGCAGGACCATGAGGTGGAGAACAGGACCTGGGTGGCGCAGGAAGGAGACAGCTTGGCAATGAGTCACGCTGCTGATGTTGACGCCATTCACCTAGAAAGACAAACAAACCAGAGTCACTAATCAGAACCTACATCGTTTAGGCACTGTCCGCAATGCGGAACATCATGAAGTTGGAGACAGGATGTACAACTCCCTGTGCGGGGCTGTGACTGAAGCAGCTGCTGCAGATGTACATTAGGGAGCAGAGTTTGCTAAAAAAGACTACAGAAGAAAGCAGATAAAATTAGACCATCATTGATGGTGAATAGCTGAGGACAGAGACAAGACAGGACAACTCACATAACCAACAAATCTGCAACTGCAAAATATGAAAGCGTTACATCCATCCCATGGCAATGCAGAGCTCTTTCCCTTAACTTCCAGTGTTCAATACACACTTGGAGGAGGAGACTTGAATCAGGGACTACCCATCCTCACTTTTAAGTTGAGGAATGGTCCATAGTCTACAAGATTCTGGGATCATCCAATCTAATCATGCTTTTACCAAGGTAACTCCAAAAAGCTACTCTGTCTGTTGTCACATAAGACTCTGCACTCTTAGGATGTTAACAGGGCTACTAAATGTGGGGACCTGCCCTATTTACAGCCAAGACAGACACATACAGTTCAGCTGGATAAAAGAGAAATTACTCTGTTGGTCTAGCTAAGAAACCAACGCTGAGATTGTATCGGCCACTTGTGCACGTGGGGCTGTCAGTCCTTCCTGAAGTCCACAGTCCAACAGGATAATTAGGTCTTTATGGCTTGTCAAATAATTGGGCAGCCGTAGCCGGGAGGTGTTAACAGTCCTCACTGCATGGAGGCTTCACTGCTGTGGACCAGCTTCTGTCCCCTTCAGTGAGCCCACTGCCATGCAGTGTGATTCATCTGGAAACTAAACCTGGCCTTGGGTCAGCACGGTATGCAGTTGGGGCTCTTGATTACACACGTGACAGATCTGATGCTTACTTCAAGTCGTAAGGTCTCAAACGTTGGACCTGCCCAATGAGAATATGCAGCTTAAGCAACATAGCAGAGCAAGCAATTAGGAGGCTTCCTAACTAGAACACAGTCCTTTGGCAAGAAATGGTGCTACTGGGTGAAATGTATCAGATAGAAATATCCACGTATGACTGGAACGAACCTCAAAAGTCTGCTTCTCAGCCCCAGCAGACAACAGCTACTGACACACAAGTCTGGATCAGGACTTTTAACCTCTCAGAGCTCATCTCAAGTCAAGAGAAGACCAGGGGGGTTTTACATACCTCAAGAATATGGTCCCCAGGTGCTATTCTTCCATCTGCAGCAATGATGGAATCCCGCAAAACTTCCTGAACCACAATGTTGCCTAGCGGGGTGTCTTTACCCCCCACTATCCTCATCCCCAGCTCTTCCTCTGGGTCTTCTCGGTGAATTTCGATTGTGGTCGTTTCAGCCACAAGACTGGTTCTCTGCGGAAGGTCTGATTGTGGAGATTGAAGAGGAAGAAACACCACATTAATAGAGTTTTCTTTCACATGGCACCACAAGATTCGTAACACTGGCAGGTTGTGTCCAAAGTAGTGTCTGGAAGGAAAGCAGCTATCAAGAGAGGGAACAATAGGTCAGATTAAAAGCTTTAGAAGCCCCTGGTTTTAATTTCTCCAGAACGTTTCCCATCTTCTCTTAGCTTATGGCAAATTTAAACTCTTTTATTATTATTATTCCTTCAGTTTTATTAAAGGGCATTCACGATGTTTCACTTATTATTTAGAGATGTATTTTTGTAGCAGCTGGCCTACCAGAAGCATGCACATAACAAATGCCAAATTCCATGATGCCCATTAGAAAAGGGGACGAGCGAGCTGTAATTACTGGTCTGCTGTCATGGTGGTTTTACCACGGGCAGCTCACTGCAACTTCCTTCCTCTCGTTTCCTTTCCTCCTCTTTTCCCATCCCCCCCCAGTACAACAGGAGGCATGTTTACCTATTTCACAGCACACTGAAGACTAAGCAATGCTTCTCAGAAGCTTTGAAGATGAAAGTTGTTGTTGTTAGCAGCCGGTATTAAATCTACCAGCACTGCAGCATTTAGGCAGGCCCAACACTCTGCTGAAGCCGAGCGCACCGCCCATCAGGGTGACCTGCGGTTGTCACACAAGAGATGCAAAACCTGCCCCGAGAGTGCTTGGGAAAAAGCCAACAGAGAAGTAAACTGACCTGTGTATTAACTCTGGCACAGGCGTAGCAGTTGCCAGCTCCAGCTCCTGCACGCTTGGAAACCGAGACTAACTTTGAATCAAAGCACTGAGATTTCCACGCTGCTGCCTTCTAACGGGGGCTGAGACAAGGGGTTCTGTACTGAAGATGGTTACTCCTATCTGCAAGGGTTTCATAACTGACTATTAATCCCAAAACTAAGTTATGCTATAAAAACCACACTTGCTGCACACCATTAAGGAGGTCCTGACCACTTCAGGAAACCAACTGTATATTTGACTTTCTTAAGAGGATTAAAAAGATGGAACATTTCCTGATTTCTAGTCACTTGGTTTCTGCAGGCGCTTTAAGTGCCGCACATCCCCACTGCCTTTGTTTCTGCAAAGAATGCTGCAAATATTCACTGCAGTCTAACAGAGATTCTCCACGTTGTTTTGCACTGAGAGGTTTGTGCTTGCGAGCAGATCCTGCCACACCTGACCCACACCAATGTGCCTCCCTTCTGCTCAAGGACAAGCTGAGGGAGGAGGTTACCCTGACGGCTACTAATGGCTGAACAGCGTTGAGGATAACTAAGGAGGTTTGGGACACTTTAAAAATTGAATAGTCTGAGATAATGAGCTCATTTTTATATTATAAAAGGTGATTACATTTCTCTATCAAACTCTCACCTTCTTCAGTCTCCTCAAAAGCTGGATTAACCAGTCCAGGCTCCGCAGTCCCTAGTGATACCACAGCAGCTGCAGAGCTTTCTGCCACAAGTGACGATCCTCCACTTGGTACCTCTGGATCCTTGGGCGTGTTTGTCTCCACCTTGGCAGGAGGATCTTCCTTCCCTTTGAAAATGGGATTCCTTTTCCGCTGTAGTTCAGATTTGTACTTCTTGTAACCAGGACACCTAGAGAGAGATGGTCAGTGGCTGTAAGTAGCTAGTCTCTGCCTGTGCAGTTAACCCAGCACAAGCAAGCTCTGGCTGATAAAGGGACGTGAAGAAGCATGGTCAAGGTCTCATCGGCTGCAAAGCTTGTATCACAGATGCTAAAATTTCTTCTCATTTGACCTTCAGCTTCTACTTGTATTAGTAACAGCTTAAGAGCAGGCTTTCAAAATTATTAAGCAAGTTATTTTAAAAGTGAGAATGTAATAGGAACGGGAGTCTCCCTTGCTAAATATTTACCTGGCAAACAGTCACTGAAGAAAACAATACCTCTTAAAATACAAGCAAATACTTGGCGCTGACCTTTTGGAGATGACCATGAACTGTGTCTTTATGCAAAGGAAGCGGCTCAAGTTTCAAGCTCAGCCTTGAATTAGGCTTTGTTTTTAACAAACCAGTAACAGGCAAGAGCAGCAAGAGAGGCTTGCTTGGGTTTTTTTTTTGCTGAATGAGACCTGACCCCCTCCCAGCCACACAGGGGATGGCTTTCCTGGAATGGGAGCAATCTAGAGGATCTTAGAATCCCACCGCCTGCTCCCCACATGGGGGTTTAAGAACTGAACAGAACGTGTTCTATCTGCAGCTACACCTCAGCCAGCCTATCTCAGCAAAAAGGAGTGAGGAAAAAAACAAGCTCTTTTATCAAGCACTTATAAAAAAAGGTGGCAGGTGAGGAGGGTGATGAATGCAAAAGCATCACTTAACAGAGACATGAGTAGTTTCGGGTGTTTACCAGAGTCACTTTTCAAATTAAACTCTACTATTTACATTCTGGCTAAACAAGTCTCATCCCAGTATTGCTTCCTCTGGTTTATTCCTAGTCACTTATTCTCCAAGCAGTAAAATGACCCTGAAACTCAAAGACTGAAGCTGATTGATCCACTTGTGTGCATGTCTCTCTCAAAAATGTCAAGAAACAAATTCATTTTGCACAGGGCAGAGAAATCCCCCATGAAAATAATCTTTCTAGATGCTTCTTATTTTCTTAAGTCTCTTGCTGTCAGTTAATCTCACTGAAAACTAAAAAACAGGAACACCAAAATCCCAGTGTAATTTTTTTTCACTCTTTTTTTTTTTTTTTTTTTTTTCCCCTTTCCTCCCCCCCCCAAATCCACCCCTTCCCCCCGCCCAGCGTACACAACCCCCATTTTTAGAGCACACCCTCCCCAAGGAAGGGGGAAAAAGAACTATGCAATGTGTAAGAGAATGATACAGTTTCCATACAGGTCTCTAACGTAAACATTTCAGGGTGCCTCCCTCTTCTGTTATGAACTCCTGTGCCAAAGGGATTAATAAGTGACAGAAGTTTACTGATACCAGGGTAGATTTACAGGGCAGAGAGGAAGGCCCAGCCCTGGTGTGGGCCCTGGCCCCAGCTACACAGCAGCCGGGTGGCCCTGTCCCTGCAGGCTAAGTGTTCAGCCCTGCCTGGTAAGGAGAAAGCAACACAGAGGTAGCTCAAGATAAAGGAGATTAAAACCTTCGGAGATGGAGGGAAAGGGGCACAGGAGCATCTTCTGTCGCTTCTCTTGGCTCTAACCCAAGCTCTCAGCTCACGGGTACCGAAGATGAGCAAGAACGGCAAGGATACATCCTTGGCTGGAGCTGCAAAGGGATCTTAAGTGTACCTGCTGCCCGCACACAGGCTGACCTATTTAAAAACATATCATCTCCACAAAAAGATAGAACACAGCTGAAGGGAAACAAGCCTGTTGCATTTCTCACGGCCCCCGACCAAAAGACACGCTGCCAATGAGGGTTCACTTCCACCCGCAGCGGGGCTTGTACTTAGCTCCTTTTCCTGCAATCATTAACTAGGTAGGAACAAGTGTTCCTCAAGCACCATGGCATGAGCTCTGTCACCTGAGCTTCTTTTAAAACAACAATATTCTGCTTGCCACCAGCAGCAAAACACATCACTGCTGACAAGCACAAGAAAAATGAAAATAAGTCTCCCTTCCTTTGCACAAAGGAGGGGGGGCGGGGAATAAAAAGTATTTTTCATTTGCTTCTCTTTCTCAACAAAAGAATGAAAGAAGATAATGGAATTGTAAGTAGGTGATTCAGCAGCTGCATAATGTGCAGCTTGGAGGGACTTACATTATTTGGATCAAAGACTTATGTATTGCACATCTTAATTGGACCAATTAAACTGGCAACGCTGCACGATCCCTTGCTGCCAGAGTGTTGACTTTGTGCCTGTCTTTCTTCTCTGCGCAAGCAAAACAAGAATAAGCACGTTTGTACCAATTTTCAGATCAGGACACACAAATTTATATACATTTGATAGGTTTTGTGTCTGCGGACAACCTGTGGGCAAGCACCTCACCCTTTGCCTCTGCTGCATAGGTGAGCTGGCCTTCCTCACACACACACAATTATGCTGTCTTCACCCACCCACCTCTCCGGCCTCACCCTCCATCTTCTTTGGTTTCCCATCTTGCCCCAGTTTAAGAATTATGCTGAGAATGGATCTTTCTGGTCAGAAGCACAAGAGATGGATAACTAAATAATATCATGGAAATGGCAATGCACCTGTTCTGGAGATGAGCTTCTAGTTCACAGCGCTGCATTGTCTGCTGACACTCTGCCTTGAAAGGACACAAGACAATCAGCTTATCCAACAGGTTTCGGACCAGAAGGCTGGACTTGTGGCACTGCTGGAAAGAGAGCTTTTTCCGATCCATAGGACAAAAGTTATACTCCTGCATGAAGTTTTCAAGGCACTTGAAACAGTACGTATGTCCACAGGGGGTGTCCATAGGTTGGAGCAGAGGCTGAAGGCAGATATGGCAGATGAGTTCATCGTCCACTTCATCCTGGAAGTTATAGAGGTGATTGTCCAGCAGGAGGTGGAACTGGCCACATTCACAGCAGAGTTCACTAGCTTGAGACGCGTGTTCTTCTGCTACAGGATCAGCCATGGTAGCCAGCATCAGGCACTCTCAGCCCAGCAGCTCGGAAACTTGGCACGTAGCGGCTGTCTGACTGAGGACCTCTAAGGAAAAGGGAGAGAAAGAGAGATTTCAGCCAACTGTCCACTCTAGATCTAGTCAGTTAACAATTAAATTGTATTCCTGCCTTAACTTCCCCCCAGTATCTTCACCCCCACCTACCCCCCTTAGGGTTCTTCCTTCCAGAGCAACCCTGTGAATGATCAACCTGGGGATGAGAGCACGCAAGGACCTGATTCAGCAAAATGTTTAAGCACACAGATAAATTGAAGCTTAAATTACTTTACACGCACCAGTGACACAGGCTAGATAAAAATCTGCCAAACATCTGAGCTGAAAAAGCTGAGCCAAAAGTTGCACATTCTTGAGGGAGAATAACCCACAAAGGGAATGGAAGAATAAAGAAAGCATAACTGAGATAGTAATTTTTAAACTCACAATTTTTCTCTCCGGCTTTCCAGATTATACCAAATATTTTAAAGATCTGTATGGTGAAACATCAGTTTGGGGGACTTCTGGTTGTTTGGAATTTTGGTTTGTGGTTTTGGGGGGGGGGGGGTGGGGGGGGGCAAAAAAAAAGAAAAAAAAAAAATAAAAAAAGAAAGAAAAAAAGAAAATAGAAAAAAAAAGAAAATAGAAAAAAAAGAAAAAAGGAAGTGGGAAGAAAATAGAAAAGAGAAGAAAATAGCTATAGAAAAAAGAAAATAAAAATATAGAAAAAAAAAGCAAAGAGAAGACAATAGAAAATCAAAAAGAGAAGAAAATAGAAAAAAAAGGAAAAAATAGAAAAGAGAAGAAAAATAAAAAAAAGATAGAAAAAAAAGAAAATAGAAATACAGGGAAAAAAAAGAAAATGGACAAGAAAAGATGAAAAGATAGAAGAAAATAGAAAAACAGAACTAGGGAAAGGAGAAGAAAAAGAAAAATGGGAAAAAAAGAGAAAAGAGAAAAAAGAAAATAGAAAAAAAAAAGGAAGAAAATAGAAAACAATAAAAAAAACCCGAGAAAAATTAAAAAGTGAAAAAATAGAGAAAGGAAAATAGAAGAAAATTGAAAAAAAAAAAATAGGAAAAGGAACTGGAAGAAAATAGAGAAAAAAAATAGAAGAAAACAGAGGAAAAAAAACGAGCGAAGAGAGGGGACGGGGGAGGAAGAAAAGAGAGAAACTGAGGAACCCAGAAAAGAAACCGTAGAAGAAAATAGACAAAAAACCCCCCAAAAACCTGGAAAAACCCCAAAAAAACCCCAAGAACAGAGGAAACTAAAAACGCAACTGCAAATAAACCAGAAAATAGAAGAAAATAGGCCCAAAAAATCCCATTAAACCCCCCAGGAAACAGAGAAACCGGGGAGAAAACGCGGAAATTGCCGCCGACG
>JAAGNO010009173.1:2752-29416 GCA_033439905.1 Ceryle rudis | reverse complement strand
AAAAAAAAAAAATCAAAAAAAAAAAAAAAAAAAACCACACCAAAACAAAAAAAAAAAAAAAAAACCAACCCACAAACAAACATAAATTTGATTTACATGGAGACCAGAAATCTGTCAGAAATTTTCTGTTGATTCCATTTACCTTGGCAAATACTGAGTGAGTAGGAAAAAAACCTGCCGAAATGGAATTGCTTCAGTAAAACCTTCCTTAGAAGGAGACTTTTTTCAAGGAGAACATTCTGGTCAAACTCAGGGAAAGAAATTCTTAAATAGTTCCACATGGGTATTTGAGTTTCATCACATCTCAGGTAAGGATTATAAGCACATGGCCAGAAGTCATCTTTCTGAGGGAATTCCTCAAGTAGATCTGCTATTTATTAAATAATCAATGGATTAAGAAGTGAATCATCCTAAAAAAACAGTTGTAGTAGGGATCATCATGGTCATGTGGCTGTGGAAGACATGATCACATCGTGGGTCCACACAAATAGAGCAATTTCAGATGGAAACACTGACAGAAAATATTTTTAAAATATCAATAATTTGGTATTAAAACTACTTATCAGAGATTTAAAAGGCTTTGTGGAGCATTTTTCATGACTGTGCAAGATGAGAGTTTAAGTCATTTCTCCATCATCTCAGAAAGATATTGCAGTTGCTAGTTACCATCTGCCCTAAAAAAACCCACAACAACAAAAAACAAAAACTTCACAAATATCAACTTGTTATTAATTAGGTTAGGTTTCATTTCATATGATTAGGATAATCTCTGTCTATCTCTCTTTGTATATGCTTATTATTGTAAGAGCAAATTGCTTCTATTCATTGCTAGCACTACATTATGTGCTTTTTGTGGTAACTGAAATGCTGTAGCAAGTACAAAAGTGATGTTGTGCAAAGTAGAAAAAAAATTAGTACCCCAACTGGACAAACAACTATTTTACTTTTACAAGTAAAATATTTGTTGTTCAAACAAAGACATTCTCCACCCTTCAAATGTAATCACTAAATAACCTCATTTTGGGTTTTATATTTTACAGTTAATTTTTTCTTGATAAGTATTCCTCATAAGATTTATTTTAGTAGAAACTCAACCTTACTCCCCACAGACAGGTTAATTTTTTAATTTGTAATTTAGACCCTTATTTAGAAAGACACTAAGGTAAAAACTTTAATAGAGATGCTTTCCTAAACTGGTTCATTTGATTATGTTAAAACATCATTCAGTATTTTGCCTTCTCCCTCTCTTCTCTGGAGAAATCATGTCTTAAACCAATCTTATATTAACTCTTCAATATTTTTGTTGAACTGAGAAAGAGTTGACTAATGAAGGAAAATACTGACTGAGAAATTATGATGATGATGATTTACTGCAAGGTGTTAAGGCTTATGTTGTGCAGAAGTGCTTCTGGATGTCAGTTATTGAGCTGGTTGTCTCTATTAGAAAGCAAGTCATTTTACAACTCCTCTAACTGAGGGATAAGTCAATTACTCATGTGCAAACTGTTTTCCTAGGTCTACTTCAGTTTTTTTCAAGTAAATTATTTGAATAGAGTTCTCATCTTACCTACTGTTGTGTCCATTGATAAGACTTTTGCATAATTTATTGCCCACAGTGCACAGGAAGTTTTGGTAACACCAACAGGTCCGTGACTTAGGACACTGTATATGTTCTACAGAACCTCTTTATAGAGAAGAATTTGGGAGAATTCCAGAGATTTTACATGAGACTGACACAAGGGTCTGAGATTTGCAATGAGCATTCATTAAAGAAAGATGATTTTGATAAGAAATCATATTCAGGGCATATGCAAAGTGTCAGCTGTTTTGATGTAAAATAACAATGGCGCGATGTTTTGGGGTTTTGGGGGGGGAAGTGGTGCATGCCTTCCTTCCCCCCCCAAGATGGGTGTCCCCATCCTGACAAGTTTGCCTTACAAAATTATACTGGATTCAAAATACATGTAAATTACCTGTGAAATGAAATTTACTACTGTTGTGAAAAACTGGGAAGGCCAGGAAAAAAGGAGAGGAGGAGAGGGAAAGGGAGGGAAGAAAATTTCAACTCATTACAGTGACAGAGCTAGAAAGTTTTCGCCTTTTTCAAAATTATGTTTTCACTTTTACTGATGGCATTGATCATTATTTATGTGCCCCTGCTAATACCAGTCTAAGAACAATGGCATTTCAGTAACACCTCTGTTTTTTAACATGACCTTACACAGCACAGTAAGAAGACAAACACTTTTATTCAACGTATTTAGATTTCAGATAAAGTAGCTGATGAAGACATAAAATATTGATTTCTAATGTTCACCTCCTAAGTCAGTTCTTACAAACTTCAGTTTTTGACACTTTCAAGAACAGTGATTGTGTAAGAGTGCAATAGCATGTACTCAAAGACTCTAACACCCTAAACTAGTGTTTCTCATGCTAAGACACATGACCATATTCTCCTCATTTCAGAAACTGAGCTGCTACTGATTCAGTTCATAACATTAGGTAGAGAGATTGAACTCTTAACAGTTTGGGAAAACTTTCATGCAGTAGAAATATTTTGTGTTCCTTACATATTCTTAGGAAAAAGTATTTTTTTAAAATCAAATCTGGCTGAATGTTTATGTCAACCCCCATTTGCACCTTTTACACAATAAGAAAGGATATTCAGAACAATCTTTTTCAACCTGAGAAGCACCATTCAGTAGATTCAATAATGTTAAAAATAAACTTGAATGAAGAAGACAATGGGGATGTTTCTGCAATTCCATAGCTACCTTAATTTTTTTGGCCATGAAACAATGGTGGAAAAAGACATAACAACTGTCAGGAAAAGAAGAAAATATTCTAATAGTGTATCTTCCTGTCATTAGTCACGCCTGTTGAAGGCAATAATAGTCACAGACTCAAAGTTCCTTACAAGAACTTCCAAAATAACCATCAGTTGGAAGCAACTCTGTCTTAGAATGCAATCCCTGCCTCTTCCTGTGTTGTTAATAGACAGGCTCAGAAAAGGATCATGAAACCTGCACATCTTATACTCTGTAATCTATGTGATGTTCTTAATTTCTGCTGTTTCCTAGAACCATCCTTACTTTTAGACTTAAGGTGATTTTGGGAATGGATAATAAAATTCCCACTCCTTGCTCTTCTATCCCCTCTAAAGAGATATATTTATCATTGCCTTGTGCACAAAGACCATGCCTCATACCTAATCAGCTACTGTTGAAAGTACACTGCTTCCTGGTTGGCTGTATAAGTAGTTGATAACCTAAAAGAGCAAAAAGACAGCTTTCTGAACTTTGTCTTTTGGGGGGGGTTTTGTTGTTGTTTTTTGGTTTTTGTTTTTTTTTTTTTTTGCCTGCAAGGTTTTATCACTTCTTCCAAAATACAAATTCAGAGCCTTTTGTTTAAACCAAGTAGCAAGTCAGGGGATCACTGACAAAGACAGAGAAATACAGAAATGATTGAGCCTTACTACTGGTCACCAGCTTTTACCCTGTATTTCAGTTGTGGTGGCCAGGTAAGCAAGCAATCTCTACTCCTTCCAGACCCTGAGTAGCCTTCATGCACTAGTAGTTTAAAGACACTTTGTCTTAGTAGAGGAACGCTCACAGAGACCAGAACTCAGTAGCTTTGTAGAGGACCTGTGTATGTGATTAATGTGATGGCTTCCTGGGTATTTGGGAGGCAAGGTTCAAGATATCAGCTTTAGTTGTTAACCTAAACTGGTACTAATAATTTTTGGATTATGGATAGCTTTTCGGTAAAAACAACCTGTTTATTTTTGCAATGTAATACAGCAGCCAGAGGGACAAAGAAACAATCTCCTGTCTGTTGTGTCAGCTTAGAGTTGCCATCCTCCAGCTCAAACAGGTCTGATATGAAACTGGGCATAAATAAGGGTGGGAGTTCAAGAGATGCTGTATCATGGACCTCAACCCTGAGCATGCAAACTGATCATGGCCTTCACAATGCCATGATCTCTCACTTCTTTGCAGAATAATGCAATAGGGTGGCCATGTGTACTTAATTCCTATATTTACCTCAAAATCAGGGACAGCTATTTTAAAATTTTTTATTTTCTGAGATATTGAATCTGTGGAAATAAAAATTTTTAAGTATTATTGTAAATAAAAAATAAATAAATTCTAATATGCAGATTCTCTCTGCTCTTTGTTGTTGTCTCTTTCAAACTCAATGTAAAGACCCAAGTGATGACAAAATTGAAGATTACAGTAGAGGATTGCCAGACCTCGGTGATCATGCAGCATAATGGATGGCAGCACAAACACTTGGCTATTTTATAGAGTAAACTAGTATTTTTGTTACTTGCATTCCTACCTTTAATTTTGAGAAATATTTTTCCCAAAGAAAAAGCAGCAAAGCAAGAGAGAATAAGTTAAAAAAAAAAAAATGCTGTATTTTGAAATTTTGAAGGAGAAAAAATTCACGTTCTAAATGGAGGCATAATCCAGAGGAGTAATCCAGAAAAAAACCAACCCATAATAATAATAAAACCCAAAACACAAAAGTTTTGTTACGTTTGTAGAACAGCAAGGAAATGCTGAGGCATGGAAATTACATGTACTCATTTCATCCTGTGCATACCTATAAATATGGTGTTTTGTTTGGCAACTTACAAATCTCAAATGTACTTGCTAAGCTTTATCCTTGGCCCTAAAAACAGGGAGACTGCTGAGCTCTGCTTCATGGTAATAGTTTAAAAAATAAACAAAACAAAGAAAAAAACAAAAAAAACAACACACAAAAAAACCACCAAAACAAAACCAAAAAACAGCCAACCAAAAAACACCAAAACCAAACCAAACAGATAAACAAAAACAAAACAAAAAAACCCCACCAAATAACAAAAACAACATAAACAACCCAACAAACAAAAAACTACACACACCAAAACCATCCAACCAAAAAAACCTCCAACCTCTCCACTATGGCTCTTAGCACTGTGAATCCTACAGTGCTAAGATACATTTCATTGCATTTGAGATGCAGAGTTTTTATTACAGATGGGGAGGGATGTGCAAAACAAAACAAGACACTTAAACATTAGGACAGATATTGGACAAAATATTTTTTTGTAAACTGGGAAAAATTCTGCAGAGAAATAATTTAGATGCAAGAGATAAGACTTTGATTAATCATTTTTTCAAAATGTAATGTGACAGTAAAAAGACAGAAAAACAAATTCAGAGATAGCACAGGTTTCACTGGAATTAAACACTAATTAACTGATTAGCTTACCATGAATTATTCAGTGCAATTTAGACAAATACTATGAAGGGTCCTAAAAACTCTGTGTATATCGCACGAAAATGCTTTACTGTGCTATTTCCTACTCTGTGCTTAGAAAAGGCAACAGGACACCATATTGACATGAAATTATCTGACACAACAACTTCCGATTATTTTAGTTACAGCTGCTTGCAAGCACTACAAAGCAGGCATATTCTTACTGAATTTTGAAATAGATAAAGTGTTCTTCTAATTGCATGCTCATATATTTTAAAAATTTCCTTCCTGCTTTTCCAGGCATGTCATTCCCACCTATAGCCATATCGCAGAATCAGACTGAAAGGGATTAGATGATGTTGTGAATCACTTGATCTGCTAACAAGGTAACATCAACTACAAATCTAAACCGCTAAGCTCCTTAATAGAAACAAAAGTTATGAACATCAAGTCGTAGTAAAAGATTCTACCTCTCTGCGAATCAATCAATGTGTCTGGCTGTTGCACAAAAGCTTCAGATATTATTGAATTATTGAGTACTATTATTATATTTCTCAGCTAATGTTGATGCATGGATTAACCTGCTGCTATGAGCAGAATCAAAAAAAATACCCCCTAAAAAACAAGGAAGTTTCTTTTCCAAATTTTCCTGCTGCTAGCCCAACAGTTCTGTTGTTTGTAAAGCTTTGGGAACACCCTCCTGTGCTGACACACAGCCTGTTTGATTCAATCAATAGCCCTCTATACAGTTCTTGTTTGTCACCTTCAATATCAGAGGAAACTGTTATTTTTGTGCTCTATTTGAAAAGTAGATTGCAGCCTGATCACATGTTGATTTTTTAGATGATACTCCCATTTTACATATAGGCAAAAAAGCAATTCTTGGAAGTCTTGGCTAATAAAATTCAAGGTAAGATATAAATGCTAAATATAATAAGGCATACATGACACACACACACACAAAAAAAAAAACAAAAAAAAAACAATACAGTATTTGAAAAATAGATGTCAATGCAAGAGAAATGCTGACAATTGTCCATGTTACTTCAGTTTTACTTTAAGCATATTGTGCTTGCCTCCATATATACATAGTTGTTAAATGAAGTCTGGTGCAAGAGTTTATATGTACACATACTTCAAAGATTGTCATGCTTAATAGAATAATATGAGTTATAATACTCCATCTATAAACAGCTAATTAAGTTTATGAAGAAATATCTTGAAATCACATACACAGACCACAATCCCCTTCTCAAATAAATAAATGAAAATACACACAAAAAAAAATGAAAATACAGCAGTGCTATCCCATGCTCTATTGCATTTCTCAAAGAACCAAGACTGTTGGTGAGCATGACTTTATAGTTATTGCTGGTATGATGCACAAATGTATGAGCCAAGATCTATTTAGCCATATTAGCAGACAGCAGTAATGAAGCTTGCATTTGCACTGGACTTCCATAACACTAGTACAGTGCCATATCAATGGCTTCCAGATGGGAAATGGTTCATGTCCTAGCAGAAAGCCAGCACATATGGCACATATCTATGAGCCTGAGAAGGCAACCATTCCCTATTTATACTTTATCTGTAGGGAAGAATGTGTCAAACCATCCTTCACTGATGCTTTGAACATAGAGGAGTGATAATTGCTGAAATCAAAGGACTTTTTTTTTTTTCCTGTTACACTTAGACAATTACAAAAGCTTTTAGAGTTCTTATCCTCAAAGTGCATATGTTATACTGTGAGCCATCAAGTCTTAATGGATATATAGTCTAATCCTAGCAAGGTGAGGGAAAAGTGGAAGAGAAGGCAGAACAATCATGACAATTATTAATAACTTAATTATTTGGAGGCAAAGTTCATAAAGCATGGAGTGCTTGAAATAGTCTGTAGTGGAAATGGGGAGCCTCCATTCAGAAAACTCCCACTACCTTGTTCTGTAACATCCAAATAAAGGTGATCTTTCTCTTTGAAGGGTTCCAACTCTAAATATAGATCCAGATCACACCTGCCTAAGCAAATACTGATTTTGTGCTGTACACTAAAAGTCACACAGAGCAACAACTCTGCAAAGAACAGTGCATTCTTAATTGCTGGCAAGCTGCAGTGTAGAATAATGATATCCTGTTTCTTAGCACAACATTACTTTTTCCACCAAATGTGAACCGCTTGGAACCCTTTGTCAGCCTGTTATTGAATACGTACTTCAAGGAATGACAAATGAGCTCATGCAAACAGCTTTCCCATGATTCTTTCTTCCAGGATGCAAAGAACATATTTTATAATCAAACCATCACATAGACTTCCATGGACAAGCAGAAGGAGTGGCATTTGTAGAAGCAGCAAGGTTTGGCATAACTGCATCAGCAAAGTAAGGGCCATAGTGAAGTTATAATGTGAAAAGACTGGAGAGGTGGATAAACAGTGTTATAGTTCTGGGTGGTTTTTTTTCTCTGTAGCTGAGTTGGATTTGGTCACAAAAAGCAGTAAAAGAGTAAAATTAGGCCAGAAGGTATGGTAGTATTCAGGTCTCCATTAGTCCTGCCTTCATTAAATGAAGATACAACACCCAAACTCATGAATCTTCTTTCTTGTTGGGGATATAAACAACAGAAAATGTGGGCTCCTCTTCAACTAGCATAACTAAGCAGAGAATATTAGATTAGAACAGAAAAAATATAATTCCACCTTTTCAGATTTGCAAAATATTAACAATATTCTTAACTGGGGGTTTTTTTGGATTTTTTGGGTTTTTTTTTAGATCAGTCAGTATGTATCCAAAGGAATAATGATCATTCTTTGATGCTGTTGTGTATTATTTAGTTAGTATATTCATTCACAAAAATTGAGAGCAATACTTACACATGGATGCTGTTGGAATGTCAATTTGTTCTTAATTACATAACACTTGAATGATAAAAATTTTATTTGTTCCTCTGTTCTTTGAATAGTTCTACCACAGCTTTTACCAGCATCTTTCTGGCTTCTTAAAGCAGAATTAAATGTACTTTACAAAGAAGTTATCTGCAAGAGCTAGAGACAAAGAAAAAAAAAAAGAAAATAATGTACCTGAACAAAAGTTTAATTTCTTTATAATATGCACTGTTGAATATCATTCTACTCTATGGATGTGTGGATTCACTCTGGGATTCAGTGAAAATGTTGTAGGGTTTTTTTAAGAACGATTTGAAATATTTTGAGTTTTTAAAGTCACTATTTCATTGGCTGAATTGTCTAACCTTTGAATGTAATTTTGTGAAAGAAACATGAACCTCCTGGTCAGTTATGCTACATGAAAATGCCAACTGAAAAGTCACTGAAAACAAAATCTGTCTTTCTTTCCTTTTACTGAAGCTGATGTGTTATGGAGGCTGCAATGTAATATAGGAAAGGAAGAAAAATAAAGGAAAACAAATACAATATTTTTTTTTTCACATATGGCTGAAAGCAACGCATCTAGAAAACTAAGATGAGATTGCTTTTATTGATTGTCAGGTTTAAGCTTCCTAAAGCTTCCTAAATAGCATCCAATTGTGCTACCTGGAAAAGCATGGCAGCTTTTTAAAAATTAAACGGTCACTATGTTTCTGTTCAGTTTCTCCCTGAATGATTGAATAGTCAAATTCTAACCATACTCTTTGGGGAAAAAAAAAAAATAAAAATTAAAGTCTGTTTGTAGCAGCTGCTACATTTCATTGCAATAATTACTCAAACAGTTTTTCCAGGATAAGATGGGTATTTTTAGAAATTATTTTTGTATATTCTGTGATTCAGTTCAAGCTCCATTTTGATAATTTACTTTTTAGAATTCGATCTTTTATGTGTATATTAATCAAATGTAATTTCAAATGGTAGTAAATATCATAAATAAAGGATTGTAATGTTTGAAAAGTCAAATGTCTCTGGCCTAAATGAAATATGATCTTCAGTGAAATGAACATTCACAGGGACAGTATTCACATCTGTCCCAAAGCCATCATAACTTTGAGAGTCACCCTGGGACTACATCAAAGGGCAGTGGCAACAAAGGCTTAACATGTGCAAAAAAGTGCCTATGCAACAGGAAGCGCCAAAGCGAACCACAGAAGATTAAGCAAAAGGTCAAACCTCCAACAAATTGATGAAGAACACTGAGCAACATGAATTGTTCCCAAGAGGTTCAACAATGAATGATGGAAAGTGTACCTGCTCAGCTTGTATGAACACACTAAATTATCTAAATTGGAATATATCCTGGCTGGCAGGAATTACTTCAACTTTTCTCATGAAACTTAGAGCTGAAAACCTCTCAAGCATTTGAGTTGCAATCAGTGTACTCTACACAGGTTAGATGACTCAACTGGAAGAGCCCCTTCCTCTAGTAATATGCTAACTTTTAATTCCTGCTTTTCCTCCTCAGGTGACTGCCATACTCAAAAATATTTATTTCTTTTGGATTCTCTGGCTGCTCAACACATCACCAGGCCATCCTAGCTGCCCCTGGATTTATTAATGAAAACGTGTATGACAGTGTGCTGTGAAAAAGTTGTAGTTCCTCCACTGTCTTACAGAGTAATCAATCAGGGTGAGAAATGTGGTGCAGGTGCTCCTTGTTCCACCTTCAGCTGCAGTGTTGGAATCCTTGTCTACTGTATTATACAGTAAAGAGATAAAATTATGGATGGATACAAATGTCTCCAAACAGATTCAAGGAGACAGCAGATTAATTTCTCACCTGGCACTAAGAAAAACAGCAAGTTACTCTATTGCTTCTTTTCTGGTTTTACATGAAAGGAAAAATGCCTGTTTCCATAAATACAACAATTCAAGGAAAAAAAAAACCATCCTCTGTTTCCTATATTTACAGTACAACCAAAATGAGTGCAGATGTTTCAAAGAGGCTTAACAAAATAGGATGGATCTGTGGTCTGTCAGTGAAAATTTGAGAATGGTCCTAACACTCTAAAACTGAAGTGGAATTGATGCTGTGATTTTTGCATACATCACTGTTTTACACTGCCAGCCACCTATTACGCGAATAGGTAGGCCATAATTAAAAAAAAAAAAAAATCATATTTTCCATGCTTTTAGCTCCAGCTATATTATACCAAAGACAGAAGAGGAGGAACCCCATAGAGTAGAACTTTTGTTTCATGTCATGCCTGGGTCCTTAATACACACAAAAAAAGACACTACTTTCCTCAAGGGTCAGTGAAGTACATTAGAAAATTAGGTATTGTTGAGAAATTGGACTAGGATAGATGCAAATAGAGGCTGGAAAGCAAAGGTGTACCAGAAAGACTGAGGAGGTAAGACTGCTCTTCTATCTGTAGCAAGCCCTTCAACAAATTTCAAGGGGCTGTGCCATTCTTCACCTGTATCCAGACCTCATGTTCCCACACTCTTAACTCTTGATTATAGATAAAACTGTCATACTTCCTTAATGTCGAGAGATATTGCTTTAGGTAAAGAAGTACTTAAAAGCCTTCTTGAGCATGTGAAATTTAACATAAGGGGAAAAAATAATCTTTTTTTTTTTTTTTTTTACATTTTCATCTCTGTTTAAACAACAGTTGTCTCATCAGCTGCTATTATGAAGAATGTACTCCAAGTGCACAGATGTGGATCATGTAAACAAATTAGACCTAAAAGATTTTTTCTTCTTCTTTTCATAAAAAGAAATTAAAGGAACAAGCCTGAATTATGCCCTGATTTTCATAACAATATTAGATGACATTTTTCACTTGACAAAGTGGAATTTCTTCCCAACTGTTATTATTTTAGCCTACGGTTTTTAGAAAGCATTAACCCACTGGTAACTCCTATGGCTTCAGGATGGATTAAAGTGCAAGAGAACATAAAGATGATTTGACTGAGTATGCAGTACTACCATTTCCTCCTGTGGCATAACAGCCTATCTTGCCCTGAAACAGAAATACAGCTAATTAAGTGTGTTTTGTTAGAAAGGTTGAGATGGTTTTGACCATGAGATTCTTGTGCTATCTCTGGGGCTGGAAATCTGCTAAGCTGGCAGCCAAATGGCTGAAGGAAGGAGTCTTGTGAAGATAAGACAGCCCTGTTTTGGCCAAACCAACAGGCACAAACAAACCTTGAAGACCAGAGTGTCTGAGTGGAGACCTTTGCTTAATTAACAGCAAAATTAATATTAAAGTTTACACCCCTGAGTATGATAATGAGCCTAAAGGAGTACACATACTAAACATAAATGACTAAGTTACTCAACTATTCAACCTGATCATGCTAAACATCACCTAGAAGGCAGGGACATCAGAATTAGGATATAAAAATCACAGAGGGAATACACCTCTTGAGGGGGGAGAAGACTGAAGTTTAGCAGAGAAGGTCATTGGGCTGTGCTGCTCTACCTCCACCCAAGACAGGGACACCTTCTTGGTAAGAATTGCCTGTTCAATATATGGTATACCTTTTCTTCTTCTTTTCTCTTTTCTTTTCTTTTCTTTTCTTTTCTTTTCTTTTCTTTTCTTTTCTTTTCTTTTCTTTTCTTTTTTTCTTTTCTTTTTTTAATTTTATATCAGTGATGTAACTCAGTTCTGCACCTCCGAGTTGGATATTACCCAGGAGTTCCTCACTTGAGCTTGATGATCCTTTTGCAGTCAGTGCATTTATCAGTAGCAATTCTGAGCATCTCTATTGCTTTAATAAATCCAACCTATCTGTTTAACTTTTCAGCTGTCTCAGCAGAAGTCCTTAACTGGACTCTGAAACAGGTAATGGCTGTTGCAGAGAGAGCCCCATAGCTGGCCTCTGGAATAGACACAATTGTGTCAGTACAAGCCCTTGGGCTCTGGCAGGCAATCGTTTTACTCACACACTTAATGCAACACCTCCTCAGACTGTACAATACTGAAATCTTTGTAAGTATATTCTGTAGATGAATTTGGTTTTCTGACTTTGTTTTCACCTGAACTCTATGAAGGGAAAGGAAATGCTATAGATGGCCTTAAAAGCTTATATATTTTGGGAGCTGGATACCACAGACTAAGAGGAATGTATTTCTAAGCTAATCATTCTTTTCTGAACAAGCTCAAGATACTGCTTTTATTCTGAGATAATAGCCATCACTATTTTCTGCATATAAGAAATGAAAATAGTTATAGCAGGCATCACAGATATAAAAGACCTACCCAAACCAGAATATCTCTGAATAAAATAGAACAAGAAGCAAAACAGCTCCCAGTGAGGGCTTCTCAAGGGAAGGGCTCTAGAAACTGATGCACATGGCAAAAGACCCCATGGAGTTTCTGGAAGGGCAGCAGGGATGAAGGAGCACCACTCTTACTGGAAACACAAAGGCTCTCCATCCTTGCCAGCAAGGTGACCAATCCAAAAGGGTGCTTTCCCATGAGAAGACACCACTGTGCATAAGGAATGATGATTATTTGTATTAGTGGGTTTTGGTTTGGTTTGGTTTTTTTTGTCTAATCGTTCAGACCTTTCTCACCTGCAGTTGGTTGATTGCTCAGCTGTATCAGCTGCCCAAAAAAGTAACAGAAATCCCAAGATTCTACTTCATAAAAAACTCACAAGCCTGATATTTCTACTCTACCTGGATTCTTTTATCTATTGGAGCTCAAATAATGGTTTTGTTCATACTGAGGTATATGGCATTTATCAGGGACAGTAAAGCTTACAGATAGTGGTATTCTCAACATGAAATCTGCATAAGAGGTTAATCTCTAAACAGTATTTGAAAAGGGGAGCAACCTAAACAAAAATCTGGTGAATATCAGAGCATAAAAGGAAAGCAAGTGTGAGGAGTAGAAAATAAACAGTGGGAGCAGAAGTGGGAGGAAAAATAGAATGCAAGTACATCCCAACCTGAAGCTCCTAAATTTGCAAGTTTTCAATCTATAATAACTGGAAATGCAATTAATATTGGATTAGTATTGTTATAACCATAAATATTGCCAAAACCAATATTGTTCTAAAATAACAAAAATTAAAAGTGAAGAATATATCTTAAAGAAGATGAATTAAAGATGATTAGCAGTAGATTCAGTAACAATTGGATCTCTCCTTTCTTATCCCAACACAGTTGAGAACAGTTTATTAATGATATCACATCTTTAAATAATTACCTTACTTTTTCCTCTTTCTATTTTTCATTCTAATACAATAGTATTATCAATACAGCAACAAAAAAGTCGTCTTACTCATGCTACTACTCCTTAATACCAAGGAAATTAGATACTTTCTGAATTTTGTGACAGCTATTCATTTATAAAATGGTCCATTAAAAAGATATAATAGGACTGGGGGGGGTTGCTAGGTTTTGGCAGGGGGTGATGGTTTGTTTGGGTTTGTTTTGGTTTGCTTTTTCTTGTTTGTTTGGGAGTACTTTTGGTGGTAGGGTAAAAGAAGACAGAGAAGAAGAAAGAAGCATTTTAAAGAAAGTATCTTTTCTCAACCCAATTCTTTCCCATTGCTGAAAGTATGCTGAGGTACATATGAAAGGGATTTGTTTTAATGTGTAGGGTAGCTAACCTAAGCAAATAGTGGGCAAATAACAGTAAAAATCATATTCAATTATTCACTGATTACAAGAAACACTGGAATAAACAAACAAACAAAACAATGACAAACAAACAAAAAACACATTAAAAAAAAAAAAAAAAAAAAAAAAAAAACAACCAAAAACAAACAGCAAAACCAAGCCAAATTACATAGACTAATAGAACCACAGAATCCTCTTCGTTGGAAAAGACCTTCAAGATCATTGAGTCCAACCACTAGCCTCACTCTACATGTCTAATGCTATACCACATGCCTAACCCATATCTACACAGCTTTTAAACATGGCCAGGGATGGTGCTTCAACCACTTCCCTGAGCAGCCTGTTCCGATGGTTGAGAACCCTTTCAGGGAAAAAATTAAGTCTCGTGTCCAAACTAAACCTCCCCCTGTGCAGCTTGAAGCCGTCTCCTCTTGTCTTATCACTTGTTACTTAGGAGAAGATATCATGTTGGAAACCATATTATAAATTGCTGAAGGGAGCCTGAAATCCTAGTTGTGATGCTTGTCCCATTAAAACTAGGCTCAAAATACTGAGATTCTTCCATATTGCATTCATCCTTAGTAGAACTCTTCCATATAATTAGGAAGATTATTTTTCATCATACTTGTCAGTTTTGGAAACAGAAATACATAAGTAGCTTTATTCAGCTCTGTCCATACTCACAGTGATTTATTTACAAATAGGAAAAAAAGCCCAAACTAAACAACTTCATCTGGTTTTCTGATAATGAGGGAATAATCCACAGGATACACCTCTACTTGCTCAAGAAAACTGCTTCTTAATGAATGTTTCTACTAATCAATGTTTGTTGCAATTTTCAGTTTGCACACCTGTTGTATGCAAGTCCTGAACTTTCTTTCATCTTTGCATAGGGGTCGTACTTATATAAGAATTTTGCTCACTGCAGGTCAGAGACAAGACATGTAATGCACTTCATATGCCATTAAAAATTCACTATGTTTGACTGAACTATTGGCAAAAGGGACATTTCTCTCATTTGATCTTAATATTTTGCCTTCCACACAGGAATGACCCAGTACTCCTAAAGCACTTAACTTATTTTCTCAGAACTGCCTAAATTCTCTGGTAACATGAGTTATTCCTGTTCATTTATCTATTACACACCAACTTGCATTTAAAACACAGCTTCATATTCAAGAAAATCAGGAAATAATTCTTTGTCCTCCTGTTTTGCCTAAGTTTGGGCATAACTGGTGAATAAATGAGTTTCATAGGAATAGTTACCTCCAGTTTGACTACAGAACTTAACTATATTCATAATACTAAAGTGACAGTCATTTAGGATTCTGGCCTATTCCAAGAAACCTTACTTCTGACTCAGTTATTTAACAATACAAAAAGACATTCCTTCTAGTTTCTCTGCCCTTCTTAGCTGTGCTGATTGCAAGCTTCCAAAAAAGAACCAACAACTCTCTGCATTGTTTCATTAGTTTTGTGCTAAGTTAGGTACTTCTATCTCATTCAACAGTATTTGTGATTTTTTCACAATCCTTTGAAAACTCTAAGACCTACTTTCTAATGGTAAAAGGAGACAGCTTCCCGCCACCCTCTCCCCATTTTTATATTTTTACAACAGGGGGTTGATTTGAATTCTTCATAAAACCTTTCATCCTGGTTTATCTTTTTCATAGTATGAGACTTTGTGTTAGCAATCAAAGTTGAACGTTTCCGTATGGAAATATGTCATGTTCTATCACAGAATTAGAAGGGAACTTTGTATGTGGGATCCACTGCTGTACACTGTGGCTTAGGATTCTCAAGAAAAAGAATTATCACACTCTAGTTATTGCAGTCCTTGATACTGTATAATAACAATGGGGCAAGAAATCTTGTAAACACACTTTTAAATATGCCACATTCCAGAGTGGGATGCAGCCACAAGGTTTTTTTATTTAATTTTGAGGATTTTTTTTTCCCCGCTAAATCAGAAAAAAACCCCTCTTTCTTAATATTTTTCCATATTTTTTAAGTATCTTTGTCACATAGTCCCAAGTAAAATGCAATTAAGTAGTGTTGACAAAAGCATTGCTCTCAACAATGCTAGACATTGCTTCTCTAAAGAGTATGCTTCTACAACAACTTTTATTTGGTTTCCAGAATCTGGTCTAACTAGAAGGTTATTTTCAAAGATGTACAACTGTTTATCAGCTCAATTTGAATTTTGGGACCTTGGAGAAATCATTGTAACAAGAACAATCATAATGAAAACTCACTAAACATTGTAGAGTATTTTTCATGTCCTAGTGAGAAGTAGCATAGCCCTTACACTCTCTTTTTAGTCATTTGGAGGCAGCATATAGAAAGCATATTCAAAGTTTTTCTGCCATTTGAAAAAACTATCCTTAACTCAGGCTTCATCACTCACAGTATGAAAAGCACTCTTGCTCTTCCTGGTAAAGCTGTATTTTATGCCAGTAAATTTAAAAAGAAAAATTATATTGTTTTGTGGCCAGTAGAGTTAAGGATCAGCAATATTAACCACAGTTACTTTGAGTTCTGGATGATTGCTTTATAAAGGGTATGTTGCAAAACCTTAGCTAAAGAACTCATTTAAATATCTGTTTTTCCCTCTGAATCCGTAAGATAGGAATACTTGCTTGAGAGGCTGCAACTCCCATTATTATGCCATTCCTGCTCTTGTTGCTTCTAGAGATCGAGCATCAAGCTGCAACTCGTCTGTCATTTTCCTGGGGGTCTCCTTCCTGCCCCTGTTCTCCCCAGCCACCAAAGACAAAGTGCTGAGAGGTGCTTAACAACAGTTTTTGCCATTTTCAGAAGCATGCATGTTTTTTTCCATTTCTTTTCTCTGCAAACCATATTAGAAATTTGCATTAAATAGGAAACAAAACCAGCATTATTTTGCAATACAAATATATTTATGTATTCTTAACCTTTATCCATATGAGATATACATACATAAGAATAATAAGCATAAGTAAAAGTTTGTATGTGAATTTTAGCATTTTTTTCTAGAGAAATAACATGTTACTGGCAAAAAAAATTATGCACTGCTATAATAAAAGGAGGATTTAGCAAAGTCATCTAAAATAATTTAAATTAGGTCTTGCATAGACTGAATTTATTCAAACTGACAAAATTAAAATTTAAATTTGTCCCAGAAGAGTAAAATCAGTGGAGCACTTCCAAGTTCAAGTTCACAGTTTTACTGATACATGTGTCATGAAACGTCTCTATAAGTTTACTTAAGCTATGAGAAAAGTGCCAGTATAACCTACTATAAGTTTATTAAGTTCCTGTTAAACAAGCAAGAACTACGTCAAAAACCACAGCATTTTAGCTTTACAAATAAACACACACCTCAGGCTCATACATAACCTTTGGAGTCTGAAATGTACTAGCAAAGCTACTGCAGAGCAGTAACAGTAATTTTTTTTCACAACAGGGTTCTTTTCTAATAAAGATTCAGTTTGGCAGTACAATTCAGCTGAAGCATTACAAGACCAAAATACTTCATAATACCTTGTTTTACTGCAGAAGATTGAAAACTATGGTACTTTCACAACAGGATACTTCCAAGCCCAGTTAAGCTTGTTACTGCACATAACTATTAGTCCAAATTTGAAAAAGAAAATAAAAATTGAAACACAGGGAAAAGAAGAGCTGCAAACTACTAATCTGTTGGTGAACAATCTCTCTTTCCTTAGACAGATGTTAAGAACCTGTAGAAATTGTTAGTGAAGACCATTCCTGCTTCTCGATCAATCAGGCACTTGAGAACAGGTGCATTACCTTAGGAAAAGCTCCATCACCATCATCTGCAGTACTGTACAATACCCACTGAATATTAAAATATTGTAGTTTTTGCTTGAGCATGAAGCTTTTCTTTTTCCTTTTATATTGAGGACACCTTGGCTCTTATTTATACTTTAGATTACAGAAATTACACTTTAAAACAAGGCAAGTGAGGAACTAGAGAGATCCAGGAGAACGGAGCCAAACACAGGTCACCCTAGAAACACTACAAGGGCAGAAAGACCAAAGAAAAGCAGTATCTGCATCTTCTTTCTAATAGTACCCTCAGGTAGCACTAAGCACTTAAAGTGAGAAACTGATATAGCAGCCAAGTCAGCCATCCAAAAAACCTAAGAAGCCAGGAATTACATTACACCATGGGTGCTATGTTTTAGGCAAATAAAAACAAGACGATAATCACAAACCAGGCCCAAGAACGGCAGCTTTTAGGTAAGGACCTCATGTGTCTGGTGCAAGACTGGGTACTTCCTCAGGAGCAAGAATCAGGATTAAGCAATCATGAGGAAGAAGTACAAATGCAACAATTGACAAGTGTCAAGCTGAGCAGCCCACAGTAACACTCTTTTGATAAGGACAGCACATCATTACCACTAAAAACTATGGCTAAAGGGGTGTTCAACAATACACAGAGCTCTAACAAACAACTTTAAAAACAGACTTGGAGCACATATTTTTAAAAAATGGTTTGTACACAAACCTCCCTTAATCACTGTATTCTTCTAGAATATGGTACTTTCCCAGCAAATTTCAATGTGTTTGTGATCCTAGAAGATAAACTCTGCACAATCTTCTCTAGGTCCCTAGGAAAAGTGATTTCCTGTTATCTCCGAGGCTGCTGTGACTCTTCCTCAGACGCTCTCAGTAGAAGATGAGCTGCTTCAAGAAAAGCTAATATTTACTGTATCACATCAAAGTACCTGTGGATACCACAGACTGATGTCTTGATAGGCTCTGACTCTCACGTTTCAAATCTACTGTGAACAACTAAATAGCTGTTCCTCAGAGATATTTATTTAGTAGAACCCATTTACAGATGCATTATGGAAAGTGGCACTAATTAATGTAAAATCTACATGATATTTCTATATTTAATTACTGTTTTCTAAATGTTCTATGAGTGCACTTATGCAAATAACACTCCTTATATAACCTAGTGTTTCAATTAAGCAAAACGCACAGGCATGTGTGAACTACTGAAGTCGCTAAGCTGAGCTAAAATCCAGAGGTGGGCAGGTTCTCACTGTGAGGTGAGAACACTCAGTTTGCAGTAAGCACTTTGAAAGATCAATTTCCTTAGTTATGAACATTTTATGGGTTTGATGCTCTCTTTTGTTCAAAAAGAAAGGGATAATGAATATTATTTCAGGAAAAAGTGTAAGGGCATTCTGTAATTCCAAAGGGAGTTCTTCCTTTAAAATCTGTTTGCCTTTCCAAACCTGCAATATTGTATCTCAAAGGTTCATGATGATACCAGTTTGACTTAGCAAATACGGTATTAGCAATCCTTTGATTTTCAGGGGTAATATTCCTCTCTTCTTCCAATAAAAAACTGCTCTCAAACATGTTATAAGTTTATTTTTATACACCTAAATTAAAACAGAAGTAAAAACATAAAGTAACTTCATGAAGTGCATTGAATTTGCAATCAAAATGTCAAGAAGACAAAATTAAGACTACTGATATAGTTGGAAGTCAGCTTCTGTTTTGCAGTCTGAAAATAGAACCGCATCAATTAAAATTTAAAATTTCTGGCTACACTTAGCTGGTGTATATCTTTTTCCTTCAAATCCTTTTTCTCCTACTTTCTTCCTCTTTTTTTTTTGAAAAGCACTTATTTCCTGTCTCTACAATTTCCTCTACTGTTAATTTCAATGACCTACACCTGCTACACTTATGTCTTAGGAAATTCATCACCTTCTGGAAATTTCTAACATTTAGTATCTGCATTTAGTAATAAGACAGGATGGTCAGGTTTTAGCTGGTTCCTGAAAGAGAAAGTTATTTTCCACTTTGAGGTGTCCCTAATGTTTATCACAACTAAGAAGAATGACATGCTATCAGGACTATCTTTCTTTCCCTTCCCAGGAGATGAGAAAAAGGAAAGAGTTATATACAGGACCTGATTTTATTCTGTTACAAAAGAGAATTTACATTAACAGAGTGAATGCATTTGTTACCTTTATTGTTCTGACTAATCTGTTTATCTAGATTATATGTTTTATTTATGTGGCCAAGATAAAATTGAAATCTTTGAAAACTGAAACCAAGATAAAATTCCACCTTTGGAAGAAGGGTCAGGCTACTCAGGAAGAGTATAGGGATTTAGTTAAGTCATGTAGGAAGAACATTAGAGGGGCTAAAGCTCAGCTAGAACTCAGCCTGGCCACCTCTGCAAGAGATAATAAAAAGCATTTTTAAAAAGATATTAACAACAAAAGGAGAACCAGGGAGAATCTCCATCCTTTATTGGATACGGGAGGGAACATTGTTACCAAGGATGAGGAAAAACCTGAGGTACTTAATGCCTTCTTTGCCTCAGTCTTTAATAGTCAGACCAGTTATCCTCATGGTTTTCAGTCCCCTGAGCTGGAAGATAGGGATGGAGATCAGAATAATCCCCTCACAATCCAGGAAATAGTAGTGAAAGACCTGCTAAGCCAGCTGGACACACCTAAGTCTACGGGGCCGGATTGGATCCACCTGAGGGTACTGAGGGAGCTGATGGAGGAACTTGCCAAACCTCTCTCCATCATTTATCAGCAGTCGTGGTCAACTGGGGAGGTCCTGGATGACTGGAGACTTGCCAATGTGACACCCACCTACAAGAAGGACAGGGAGGAGAACCCGGGGAACTACAGGCCTGTCAGCCTGACCTTGGTTCTGGGGAAGATTATGGAACAGTTCATCTTGGGGGTGATCATGCGGCAAGTGTAGGACAATGGAGGGCTCAGGCCCAGCCAACATGGTTTCATGAAGGGCAAGTCCTTTTTAACCAACCCGATCTACTTCTACAGTCAGGTGACCCGCCTAGTGGATGAGGGAAGAGCGGTGGATGTTGTCTATCTACCTGGACTTCAGGAAGGCATTTGACACTGTTTCCCACAGCATTCTGCTGGAGAAGCTGGCAGCTCATGGCTTGGACAGGCGGACTCTTTGCTGGGTTAGAAACCAGCTGGATGACCAGGCCCAGAGAGTGGTGGTAAATGGCATTAAGTCCAGCTGGTGACCAGTCACAAGTGGTGTCCCTCAGGGCTCAGTTGTCGGACCAGTCTTGTTTTCTGTCTTTGTCAATGGCCCGGATGAGGGGATCAAATGTGCCCTCTGTAAATTTGCAGATGACACAAAATTAAGTGGGAGTGTCGACCTGCTTGAGGGCAGGAAGGCTCTGCAGAGGGATTTGGACAGGCTGGAGGGATGGGCTGAGGTCAGTGGGATGAGGTTTAACAAGGTCAAATGCCAGGTGATGCACTTTGGTCACAACAACCCCAGGCAACACCCCAGGCTTGGGAAGGAGTGGCTGGAAAGTGCCTGTCGGAAAGGGACCTGTGGGTGCTGGTGGACAGACAGCTGAACATGGGTGGCCAAGAAGGCCAATAGCATCCTGGCCTGAATCAGAAACAGTGTGACCAGCAGGAGTAGGGAGGCGATCATGCCCCTGCACTCAGCACTGGTGAGACCACACCTTGAGTGTTGTGTCCAGTTTTGGGCACCACAGTACAAGAAGGACATTGAGGTGCTGGAGCAGGTCCAGAGAAGGGCAACAAAGCTGGTGAGGGGTCTGGAAAGCATGCCTCATGAGGAGAGGCTGAGGGAACTGGGCTTGTTTAGTCTAGAGAAGAGGAGACTGAAAGGAGACCTTATTGCTCTCTACAACTACCTGAAAGGTGGTTATAGCGAGGCTGGTGTTGGTCTCTTCTCCCAAATTACTAATGATAAAATGAGAGTAAATGTCCTCAAGTTGCATTAGGGGAGGTTTACATTGGATATTAGGAAGAAATTCTTCACTGAGAGAGTGGTTAGGCACTGGAACAGGCTGCCCAGGGAGGTAGAGGAGTCATCATCCCTGGAGGTGTTTAAAAAATGAATGGATGTAGCACTTGAAGCTATGGTCTAATCGATAGATAGATGTTAGTATGACAGTTGGACTTGATGATCCTAGAGGTCCTTCTATGATTCTATGATTTTCTTACAATCAATAAATTCTTATTTTACTCATCCATTATCATAGTATCCATACATCCACTACAGTAAAGGACATGGTTTAGGTTTTGGAATATTTAACTGTTAATGTAGGTTGAAGGTTGGACTTGATGATCCTAGATGTCCTTTCCAACCCTAAAGATTCTATGATTACATTTTGAAAAAAGAGTGTTTTGAACTGATGAAATAGTCTGCTTCTCAGATTCAATAACAAATGTCAGACTTAATTTGCTTTAGGAAAAAGTTGATTTTAAATTTGGCTCTGGACCTGACCTCTGGACATTTCATCTATCTGAAATTACTCCATAATTTAAATAATGTTCTTTGTATTTCTTGCTTAAGTCAGCCTGAGTATGATTGATTGAACAATGTCTTCTGGGATAAGTTCTGCCATTCATTCAGGCTACCTATTAAAAATGTTACATTGAAAAATAAACTTCAAGGCCTTTTTTTTCTTTTAACAGTCATGATATTAAATGTTTCAAGCCATTAGTTAAAAGCCATTGAGTTAAAGATAACTCAGAGGTTTTAAACTGGCATGAAGAACTATGGAATATTTCACTTTAGTTCTAAGAACAGTTCAGTAAACCATTCACAGATGCTACAAAATGCAACAAGAAAATAAGGTAATGTGACATACTGAGCATACTGAGACCACTTTCAGATGTACTAATGCATATTCTAGTGTAATCTGAATTAAATAAAACCCTCACAGATTTCTAGATACTTGGAGAAAAGCAACAAGTATGCTTTTCTTCTGACATCTATACGAAGGATTTTAGTTGACATGAATTGATAAATAACTACATTTTAAATGTAGATCCTCCTTAGACTAGCAAAATGTCTAAAGACAGACTTGTAGGCTCAAGCACATTGATGTAATTACTTCTTCTAAAGAAAAATAATACTGAATGTACAATCACATCTAGCCTCCTTTAGCGATCACATATAAAACAAGCCAAAATTTACAAATTTTTATGTAATTTGGTGAAAAAACAAAGCTTGAAAATTAGGTTCTCTAGAAAAACTGAAATACGTGGAATGTTTTACTAAATATAGTTTTGGGTTTTTTTAGAAAATAAAGAAGTTTTTTAAGCTATCTACAGGTTTTCAAGATGTTATGAAAAATGTGAAACATATCTCATCAAGTGTGAAAAATTCTTCATCAGAAGCAACACTCATAAGATCAAAGGATAACTGAGGTTGGAAGAACCGCTACCTCTATGTTCAAAATATGTTAAAAAAAATCATTTTAGTAGCACATTACGGTATAGTTTTCTGTAGGAATAACAGCGGTACTGAAAACTCAGCTACAGAAATAAGTTGAAAAACCATTCATCTTAGAATGTAAATCTTGCTCTGCAACTGCGGATCTATAAAGATCTATAAAAGATTTACACGTTTACATATGACTTAGGCATATATAGTTTCTTCAGGAAATATCATGTGCTCTGAGGGAATATTTTTATGATATTTTAATTTTGTTCTGAACTTGATCTGCTTCAATGCTTCTATCATCTCAATTTCCTGGAGACAGATATAAATAAGAAAGTAAGATTAAGATGAGGAAGTACCTCATCTAGAGTGACTTTTAGAAGTGAGTGACTAAAAAGAATAGAAAAGGAATTAAATTGAATAGAATGCTTTTCTTATTTTTATGGACGACCTAAGATAATTCAGACACATTGTTAAAAACTTAAAAATTTAAGTTATCATATAATCTTCCAAATGATCCAACTTCAACTATAAAATTGTTTTGAACATCCACATACTGATTTACTTTAAAAATGCTAAGAAAAAACCACCTCACTCCTACTTTGTAGAAGAAAATATTTTGTCACTCTCATGGTCAGGTTTCCATCATTACTGAGAAGGAAACAGTTTTCTGTATCCACAGTAAGGATTACTATAATTCAAACTTTAGACTGTGTTGGGAAGCAATATCCAGCATATCAAATCATTGAAACTGTAGGAGACACCTCTGAAAAACACCTCTAGCAGTTTCAGCAAACTTAACATGTAGAGAGATTAGTTGCAGGTCTACCATTTAAAAGGGAAGGCAGCTGTACTAAGCATATACCATGAACATATATATTTAATGCCCACAATAACCACTACAGTAGGACGCAGGATCCCCTGGGAAAATAAAAATAGGAAATGAGATTAATAGATTTGCTGGAAATGTAGGGAATGACCAGGTCATGAACTCTTCCACCGTTATGCTATTGCCTCAGTTTAACTGAGCTAGCTGCCATTCCACCTTGAAAGAAGCTTTGCAGGGAAGTGAAACAGGAAGGGTCACAGAATGAGATCGTTTCCACAGTGGACTTGTGATCCTCTGGTCATTATATGTTTGACGAAAGGTCATAGGAGCATAAGTCCACTATGTCTTATTTATTATTGACATAAACACTAGGAAGAGAGTGTATAAAAGCCATGTTTGGTGATGGAAAAAAAAGCCAAGTGACAAGGGATCTCCTACCAGGAGCAGGGAAGGATGAGGAAAGACAGAATAGAAAAAAAAGAAGGCTTGAAGTAGTCTGATATTGCTGGAAATTCCATGATTAGATTGGGGACACCAGTAATAACCCACATTACAGAAACAAAATCCTAATTCACTTTGCATCACTGTAGCTCTTACGTTCACATTATTCTAATTTGTCACCTGTTTATAATAAACCTGATATTAGGCTGGAACAACAATGTCACTACAGTACCTTTCTCAAGTGATTAGCTGAAAATTCCACCAATAAAGCAAATTAAGCTGCATTTTTTTTCTAGTGGCCAGTAACCTCTTCACAACATCACAGTTATGCATTTGAATGGTGTCATATGTAACTCTCACAGGGACTCTTGTTGATAAGGTGGTTTAGGCTGTACCACAAATATCCAAGCCTGTGCATCGTTTCTCCAACATTTAAAATCCAAACAAAACAATCTGTATTTTCTAAGCACAAAACTTCTGACTTTTGTTTAAGAAGCTGAAAATTTAACATGAATTTTTTTTTCTTGCTTCAGTACCTTGCTAAGGCATGTGCTAAAGATTCTGTATGTCTTTCATAATGCTATCCAGATGTGTAACTGAAGAATCTATCTTTAAATCCTTGGCTAGAGTCATGATCAACTCTTTAGTTTGTCTCTGTTCACCAGCTATGCAAATCAAAACTTGCGGGAATAGAAAGAAAATGCTCTGGAAGAGCCCTCTTCAGACTTGAAGGGTAAATGGAGTGTTTCCTTTACATTGCAAATTATTTGTAATATCTTTAAAAATATGTCTGTAATATCTGTAATATCTTTTGAGAGCTACTACAAATAGAGCCATTAGCCTTATCCATTCTGTCATTTTCACCTTAGGTCACATTTGCCCATCCTTCCACCTACTGCTTAAGAACCTTCATAGTCTTCAAAAGAATACAAACAGATTTTTTCTCCCTACAAGACAGAAACCAAACAAACAAAACCAAACAAAACCCCCCAAAACAAACAAACAACAACAAAAAAAAGACAAAACAAACCAAATTACCTCTGTTTTTAGGAAATACCCTTAATGTCTATGCCCTCATCATCCTGAGCAGATGACACCAGCTCTCATGCCTCCAAACAGGCTGCTGTGGTCAGGTCAACTTCATGATGCCCAGTACATGGGATAGTCCACCCAGGCTTCCAAGTTACCCTGGGATAGCTGTGCATCTAGTCACTGGAGCAGCATGTGAGACACCTCCTTCACACTCTGGCAGGCCTCTAACAACAGCAAGAAGAGGAGTGAGCTTATGTTTTCACATTGCCTTCATCCATTTGCTTATAGTACTGGAGAATTCCCCTCCCGCAAGGCAAGCTGTTTCTCCTAAATACAGCATTACACAATATATTTGTCCTTCAGAAGATATCCTCTGTAGCCTAGCTGAAGTTGTGCTATGTTCCATCTTTCAGGAAGCTTGAGTGTCCAAAGACATTTTCCTTTCAGTTGGCCAGTCCTGCTAGAGGATGAGTGTTTGTGGCAGGGCTCCCCTCAGTCCCACCACTGAGCATCAGTTCATTCTCTGGGAAAAATATCAGACCCCATAAGCAAACATGTTGTCATACACTGGGACAGATGGCACTTCCCTGGAGGAAAGGAGCTGTTAATGGTGATGTGAGCACACAGGCATGATCTTTTTGTTGGGTTCAGTTGAGGAAGCACTTGTACTGATCTTTTAATGGGAACAACCCTGCTTCTTCCCCTTTATTCTCTGAGGAGGGAGTAGATTCAAGCTGTTGCCTTTAACATCTTCAAATATTTCTGAAAACCCATAGCTGCCTTTTGCTCCAAGAGGATTAAATGAGATAGACTCTGAATCACTAGTGCACTGCACCTAGAGGCCAGATGATTCAGGGAAATCTCCCTTACACAGGAGATCTCCCTTATATGTAACAACCACCACAAGCACCTGAGGAGAGATCGTCATAAACACTGTCAGTTCTGTAAGTAGGAGGGCTCAGTATGGCTGTTGGAAGAGAAGCTGACTTCTGGGCGTGAAAGCTTCGCAGCTACTTGGCCCAGGGAAGCATTAGCAGGCCAGATAGAAGAAACCAGGACAGAATCTAGCAGACTAACACAGGTAGCTCATGTTTTAATATTAACATGAGGAAGCCCATCAGAAAGGCTCCAAATTGGATTTTTTGGTACTATTCTCATTGTTTTGGCAAACTCATTGTGTCACAGTCATGGAGGTGTTCCTTCTCCTCATCTGCCTCTTGCTCAGGGCTATTCACTGCAAGGTGGCCTTGTGGTCTGTCACATGAAAAGGGTAATTTGGCAGAAGATAAACCCCTTTGCATTCCAGCTGGTCCTCAGATATCAGAGGGGCTGAGGACAGCTAGGTTAGATTCTGAGTGCTGT
>JAAGNO010009172.1:121469-133699 GCA_033439905.1 Ceryle rudis | reverse complement strand
ATGCCAAGGCGCTGGCGTCTGAGTGTCCTCTGTGGAGGAGAGCTGGGGGGGTCGACCTGCTCCTGGGGCCGGAGGGCGGCCTGGGGAGGGGAGGGTGCCTAAATGTGTGTAGGGCTCCAGGGGAGCCACCGGCGTGGGGAGGCAGGGGGCCGGGGGGGGCCGTCCTCTGCTCGGCTGCGCAGGCTGCAGCGGCTCTGCTGGCGGGCAGCGGCCTTACAGCAGCTGCGTGCGTTCGTAGCTGCCGAGCGCCGGCCCCCGGAGCTGGAAGGCGTCTCACAAAGGGCACATTTTTAACACTTCTTTTAATCCCGCGATCCTGCGCATTTAAGCTTGAACTGCCTTCCATTTGAACCTCCGCAAAAGCCTTTTGCAGGCCCCGAGACCACAGCCTGCTCTAGAGAGAAACTAATTAAAGCTGCCCGGCAGGCTGCTAAATATTTAGAGCCCAATAACGGTGCAGACACAGGGACATCATCATCTGAATGACAAAAGCCGGTAGCCAGTGGTTACTGATAGAGGGACGGGCAAGATTGTGCCTGCCTCGCTCAGAGGCAGACATCCCTGCCGGCTGCGGGAGTCAGGGGCACTGCCCTGGGAGCCTCACGCTAAAATACCGTCTCGGAAGATCGCTCCAGTATTTTCCGCTCCTTATCCCGTGCAATCCACGGCCAGGGTGAGGCCGGGCTTGCTGCCGATTCACGTCACGTAAAGCCGGCAGGGACGGCTGGTCGGCGTGGCGGCAGCAGGCGTGGGCTGCGGGGTCCTGACCTTCATTTCTTGCCCTTCCTCCAAATATTCTGCAATTACACGTCGATTGCTTGAGGGGGGAGAAAAGCAAACACGCTGCGAGCGCTGGCGGGCTGCGGTTGTTTGCTCTCGGCCGTGGTGTGCGGCATAGCGGCTGCTGCTGAAGAAAAGGATGGGTTACAATCAGAGCCTGTATTTCGGGGTCGCTCACGTCACAGAAAGCCCGACAGAACCTCCGGGATGACTGGCCATAGGCACAAATTCCAGCTAGCGTTAAAAAACAAACAGGCAAAAGGGATTTGAAATTCAGCTAAATCACACTTCCCTCTGCAAATTTCGTTCCTGCAATTTTTCTGAGTAACACGTACGATTACTCTAGCTGAAAGAAACGATAAAAAGCATTTCGTTTTCTCAGCTCGTTTACTTTCTACATCTGGCAGCGTTTTGTGTGCAGGCAGTTTCACTGTTTTCCTGAGGTAGAGCACTTGGAAATGGAAGCTGAGGAATAACAGCGAAAGATGTTTTTTTTAAACTGTTTTGCAAATGCTTCTGCTTCTAACAACCAATAGACAAGCTAAAGCCTTTGGCAAAAAGGATATGACAATAAATAACATAGCAGTTTGCAGTGTTATTATAATGGTGAGAAAAACCTCCACACTCTTTATTTAATATCCAGATGATACTACCTTGCAGTACGGTAGAGTACAACATTCTGGCAGTAACTTCCCTAAAGCAAAACTGCCCCGCAACCTATTACTGTCCCCAACTGTGCTCTCTTGAAGGGGCTGGAAGGGAGCTGCATTTTCTTCAGACTCTTCTGTGGGGCTTGCCACCTGCCCTATAGACTTGTCCAGCTCCTCAAAGCTTGACATCCTCCATGGGAAGGGATTTTAAAGCAAGCTGGGAAAGCAGTGCACTGTTCTGATTTTAGAAGATGCTCAGGAGACCTTCTGGGGTTTTGGGTCCTGATGGTGTGGCCTTTAGTGAGCAGGGTGCTCTGAAAAGACATGAGACCCAGCACAAGGCATGCTGGCACATGAGATGTGCCAGGCTGTGTATTGCCAATTATTGACAGTGTGGAGGCTGCTGTGTGAGGACATTGTGGCTCTGGTGTGATGTGTGGGATCAGCACCATGGTTCCCACCTGGGAAGGTTTGCAGGGCTTTGCTGGTTTCTCAAACAGAAGGGGAAGAGGCAGTATGAAGACAAACAGAGCAAAGCTGTGCAGTTGAGGGGTGCTGAAAAGGTGAAGGGATACAGCCTTCTTGGAGTCCTATCCTCCTCCTTTTCCTCTTCTCCTGGGTAGGTCTGCAGCAGACAACAGAGGCACGAAGGGCACTGCAATTGAAAACAGCCATATGCATTTCAGTGTAATGAAGTCAACTGTTGGGAGGAACTATTTTTCACACTGGTGTAACAGGTTATAAAAAGTCCTGTTGGGAACAATTCAGATGAAGCATATTAGCCCTTTAATGTAGAGGTGTGAAAGATCACAGCTCCAGTCCGAACTGGAGGTCCTCTTATATGATGCACTCTCCCTCTTGAATGTATGTGTAACCAAAGTCCCATCCCCTGGCTGTCATCCCTTCCTTTGGTGAAGCCGAGGTGCTGGTGAAAGCAGGACAAAAACACTGAACCACCATTTCCCATGTGCGCTCTTCACATACCCCCTGTATTTCCATTAGTGCCCCTAAACCCACACCAGCATCCCTGGGGCTCGGCACACACATACTGGTTTAACTCGCCCTGGCTAAGTGACCACAGTGCTCCCTGTGTATTCTCCAGGCACCAATTACAAACACCTTTTCCTCTCCCCATTCCACTGGATGAAAACACAGGGGAGTGGACAGATCCCAGGGACAGGGCTCCTGCTTTCCCAGTGTGCTGGCTATGCCTTGCTTAGGAATTTTTAAATAAAACGGCTTTTCCATGAGACAATGCAAGCTCATCGGAGTTGATCTGTTCCCCTGGAGCACAGCAGCTGCTATAAACTTTCACGGAGAAAAGGATGGAATTTCTCCGAAAGCCAGTTTGGTGGAGGATATAATATCAGGCCTTCCTGGTCAGTAGCCAGATGATTAGGATAAGGAAAGACTGAGTACAAATCTTTCAGCTGAGCAGAACTTGCACTTGAACCTGAGTCTCCAACACAGTCAGTGGATGCCTTCAGCCAGCTCAGCATTGCAAAGGTGTCCTGAAGTGTCTAATTCTCCAAGAACTGGGATGGTGGATGGGAAAGGCAAAAGAAAACAAGAAACAAAAAGAAACAGAAAAAAACCCCAAAACCCCAGCAACAAAAAACCACAACAAAAAAACACAGTGGAGGGAAACTGGAAGGGCTGTCATTGGCTAGGGAGAATTTCCAGCTACAAGCCTACTCTCAGCTATCCTTAGACTGAACCACGCTGCTAATGCCCCAGGGGCATTTCCAGAGTCTCCTTGTCTCCTCCTCTTTCTTTGAATACATACATCATATTCAAATGCCATAGATACATGCATACATTGTAATACATAGAATGTACTCAAAGTATTTTACATACAAACTGCATGTAAAATTTCCACTATACCTAGGCTTTGTGTGGTACATGCAAGAGCATCCATAGAAAGGTGGAGATTTTACAAAGACCTCTTTGTATAAAAGTTTGAGTTATGGAACAAATTGTGTTCCGCATGGAGGCGCAAAAATGGTACAAAAATTAAGATTTTTAATTTTAATGTGATCTTAAACGTTGGTCCCAATTAGGCATATGCCCAAGTCCCACTGGAGTTAAGCACATCATTTCTTTGCTGAATAGGGAAGGCTGCTGAATCAGGACTCCAGACTGTAAAATTGCTCAATTGCCTTCAAATTTCTTGGGAAAAAAAATAGTGTGCTCTGAAAGCAATCACAAAATACATTTGGTATTCAAAGAGTATAAGTGAGAGCAGGGCTTATAATTAAATCCTTATCTACGAAGCTGCTACTGAGTGACTGTACATTCTGGGTAATTTTTAATGGCCTGAAACTCAAAAACCAGCATAACCAATTTTTTTCTTTTTTTGCAGAAGACACAGCTAGTTAGCTATAATTCTGCAACAAATCCATTACTGCAAAACAAGTCCCTGATCCTGCAAGCATGAATGTGCTTACTTTTAACGATGCAAGCGTATCAAGGGAAGCCACAGCAGAAGCTGCCAGTGTTAATATGGAGCATCATGCAAGAGCAGGGCCCAAATAAAAGTAAGGATGGGGTCAAGCCCTGAACCATGCACTGGAGCCCTAGTCCTCCTCTTCAGTCCCACAGCTGCTCCTGACCTTGGCCTGGGAGAAAGCCCATGGCAAGATGATATGCATGACACTGGTGGAGACATCAGCTGCAACCACCCATGGGAGGGCAAAAACTTCTTTCACCCTCCTTCCCCCTTAACTCCTTAATTATGCCATATTTTCTTAGAAATAGTTTGTCAGCACTTTTCACTTGGGTGAAAAGGTGGTGATGTAGTAATAAAAGTTTAGTAAGTAAAGTCCCACATCAAAGAAAGGATACACAGGACAAATTTTAAAATCTGAGCAAATGATTTATTTTCTTTTTTTTTAAAGCCTGGAAATTTAAAAGACAGCTTGTCCAATTTTGCCTAGCCTTTTGGGAAAATTCTCTATAGTCTGAAGCCAAACACATTTTGCAACCAGTAATAATGTGGAAGTAAGGTTTAAAATGGAAACTGCATTTCCATGCTGGAAAAAGGCTACTGTCTTTCCTGAAAGCCCAACGAGATCAAGAATGAGGTGTTCTCTGATGTTGTACTCCAGATAAATCATGCTGCAATTACAGGATCAAACATAAGGCCTTGCCTGAAAAAAAAGTCGCACAGTTTTAACTGCAAATAGTTTTATATAAAGCTTTTAAGCAGGTCAAAGAATAGCAGGGACGGTCTTTGTGGATTGCTTTCCCCTCTCCATCCTCCTTGGGCAAGGAGAACAGTTCCACCCCCAGTGAGCTGGGATTTCAGAGATGCCAGGCAGGCTGCTCCAGGGAGCAGGACATCATCATCTCCAGGAATTACAGAGAGCATTCAAAATATCCCTGATACTTATAGACAGCCTCCTCTGGGTTCCCAGGTCTTGCTCTCACTGCCTCCGTTGCCCTCGGCCACCCGGTGTGAGGACCTGTGCTTCTCCACTTCTCCACCTGCTTGCCAACAACACCGCGGCCATAGACCCAGATGAACCCTCATCCAGATGTTACTCAAGTGCCACCCAGGGCTCGGACGTGACCAAGTCATGGCATAAGGCCACAGTGACAGAGACATGGGGAAAGGTGGAAATTTGTCCCAGCACCCTGTGACTGGTGCCACATCCCATGACTCACTGCATAGCCATCAACTCTCCTGCTTATGCCACTGTAGGACTTTGGGAATGTGATGTCTGAGCTTGTCTTTCATGGTCCTGGGCTTTATTTTTTCCCCTGTGTTTTGCCTATCTGTACATTTTATTGGCTCCTGTGTATTGGTTGCTAGGTAGCTCCTACTCCTACTCCCTTCTGCTTGCCCTTAACTTACTGCTGATCTCTCCAGTAGTTCCCGCATATATTAATTACATTAATATCTGTTACAGTCAAATGAAAAAAAAAAAAAGTCAAAAAAAAAAGCTCCAGGAACAAGCAAAGACCAGTCAGCACAGCAGGCCTCCATCTTTTGGCTTTATCTTAATCCTCCCTTCCTGCTTTTCAAGCAGAACCCCTTGAGTCCTTTTCCTTCTCTTGAGAAAAGCCCAGGCATCTCTTGAACTCATTTCTGCACTTTGCCTCAACCGTCTCCCCTGTAACTTATTCCATATGTTTGCTTGGCTTTGCCTTCTGCAGCGGTTCCCTGTTTACTCCCAGCTCCTGAACCCTTAGATCATATCGCTGGGGCTCTTTGTTGACTTAATTGGATCATCAGCCTGGATGTAAAGCTTCCCCAGCCAGCCCTGCTCCCCTCTCCTGGGCTGCTACCCCAGCCCCAGGTCTGAAGGAAAATGTATATTTGGTATCCGATGTATAAAGAGATGATGCAGGTTAAATTTAAAATTTGTTGAAGCTGATAACGCCAGGTGCAGGGGCTGCAATTCACCTGCTGGAAACAAACGCCTCTTTCTGGCTGAGTGTAAGAGAAATGGGGGACCCTGTGGCCTGGCAAGTGGGGAGCTCTCCCCTCCTGCTCTCCCCCTGCTCCCCTCCCACCCTGCTCACAGACCCCGCTGACTGCTTCAAAAAAGGCCGCTTGCTCTGGGAGGGGAGTGGTTTCAAAGGCGCCGCAGAGGAAGTCCTGGCTCTCCTCCAGGATGCAGGATCAGCCAAAGGGCAGAGTGGAGGCCATGCGGGGTGCCTGGGCAGGGCAGGTGTAGGGTAGAGCTGGGTATCCCCACCCACCAGCCCCCACAAAGCTGCAGAGACTCTCTCCCTCCTGTCCTAGCACCAAGCACCAGCTGAGGCATGTGTGTGTGTCTGAACTTGCTCATTGACAGATCTGACACTGGGACTGGGCTGGATCTTGACCCTTCTAACATATGCTAGGATGTACCTGTGTACCCAGATCTTTGAGATGCTCCCTTTGTGGCATCCTGCTGAACCATAACAGCTGGGAGAAGCACCCATTGCCCCTTCTTCTAAGCGTGGGCACCTCAGCCTCCCACGCATGTGAAGCTTGCACCGGTGCTGGTGCAACAGGGACCCTCCCAGACCCCCTGCCATGAAGGCAGGGGGGAGAAGAGCAGTCAGCACAGCCCTAGCCAGGGGGCTTCAAAACCACCCTGTAACTCCTCCTTGAACTGAAAATGAATGACAGGTGTTCTCATCGAACTGTGATAGCTACAGAGGAATTACACAGTCAGAACACTAATAAAGACCATACACTGGTGGGAAGAGAAAGGAGAAGAATAAAAACTTAAAACATCAGCTTGTTGTATTGTTTGATCCATGGCGTGACTGGCTTAAGAAGGAAGGTGCTGCAGCTAGGGGTATTTCTTCTTCCTGCAAAACATACTATAAGAGCCTTGCCTATGTTTATCAAGAGTTGAAATCTCAGTTGCAGCATCATACTGTGAAAAAAGCTTGTTTACTATCATATTTTACTTTGTGACAAGGAAACTTTGGAGGTGGCATGGAACTCTGTATCTGGGGAGCCTTGCTGACAGCTGGAGCCTTCAGGCATACATTCCTGTCCCTTAGCCACAAAGACCTCTGAGGCTCCAGAGGAGAAAGCACTCATCCTCCCCTCTTCTCGGACAAAACCTTCCTTGTAGATACATATATCTGTGTGTTCTCAAGCCTTGAGTGAGAGGCTGACATCTGCAAGACCTGCTCAGATCACACTGCTGCTTTGTTTGAGCTGCAGCCGTGCTGTGCTGTGGAGCAGGTCTCTTTTGAACAGTCCCATAGCTTGCTCAGCTTGTTTGAAACCATTACGCAGCTTTCTGCTCCTAACTCTCATTTGAAAGTCCACCTGAAATTCCTGCAGAGTCCAGCTGGGAAGTGAGGGCACCAGGACCCCAGTAGGTCATCAGTCAATAGGCAGCTTTTCTCCAGCTATTCATGGGTCTCTTCATGTAAACACATTAGCGCAGTGACAGTTACCATCATATCACAGTTTTGTGCTTCCTGCCATGTGATAGCTATGTGTTGCAAAGATCTCAGGTATAAACCCACTTGACTGGATATGTGCTTTTTCTCTGCTCTTATCTGTCTGCCAGTTGTAGAAACAACAGAGCTAAGATGATGTCCCTGTGCTCTGTATGCCATATACCTCCCCAACAGCATCTTCCCACAAATACAGCCCAGCCATCACTGCCTGTCACCTATAAGCTAAGGAGTAGCATCATTTCACTTGAACTGTGGGTGTGACTTGGGGGCAGCAGAAGAAGGAAAGATATGGGACAATTACGTAATTAGGACAGAAATAATTAGGTAAATGAAATTCTAAGAGAAGTAATCTGTCTTTTGAAATGAACTGGCAGCTTGAAAAATTTAGAAATCTCCATCAAACTATTACAAGCCTGAAGCGTGCGTGTGCTTTGTTTTATGGGTTCTTAACACACACAGGACATGCAAGTATAATTAAGGGTTTGCAGTCCATCTTCTTGATGTTGGAGTTGGACACTGGAGACCACAATAAATAATCTGTAAATGATCTTTCAAAACCGAATAGTCTATCAATTAAAAAAAAAAAGAAAAAAAGAAAAAAATACTCTTGGCATATAATTCACTTATCTACTTAATGATGTCCCATTTTGATGCTGGAGGTCTACATTAAAAACAGAAAGCATAGAGTTAAAACACACCTACCATAATATTATCCGAGGTATCTTTTATTAACTCCATGAATAATAGGAGAGTAACAGGACTAGACAATTATTTCACCTGATCAAAGGCTAGAAGAACAGAAAATGTTTCCTTACACTTAGAAAAGAGTGGTACAGAAGTGTTACTTGTCATGATGTGGCAGGTGTCACATGAAAATACTCACCTGTATCTCCAGCCCGACCACAACTTGCTGCTCGTGCTCTCTATGAATGCAGAGGTTTCTCTGCAGAGGTTCCCCCAGCCCATGCTCCCAAACAGCTGTTTGGTTTTGGCTTCACTTTTAAACAATTACCAGCTGAGACCTATCCTTGCTGTGCAAGCAAGGCAGTGCTTGGGAAAGCACTATCTTCCTCCACCTCGATGAGGAGATGAAATGTGCTTTCCCTTATTTTTAAGCTTGTGGTTTATTGAGCATATTTCTGACTTGTTCCGTAATACTCGCTAGCCGCGCTGGAACGATTCAACCTATATGTTGGCGCCAGTACTTATAGCCCAGCCAGATTCAGCTTACAGAATTTTAGGTGGTTTGGGCCGTCAGAGCCACATTCCCACTGCTGAGCTGAAAGGCAGCCTCTTTGGCCACATGAGCAGCTCACCGTTCCCTGTTTGTGGCAGCCTGCTCCTTAGGGGTCAATGAACCACAAGTTCCTCTTATCACAGGGGCAAGATGAAGTGATATAGAAAACCTGCATGCTACATTTGCAAACCCCAGAGCAGTCAGCCTTGCTGCTTTGGTTGTTGCCTTGCTTTTATGAACTGACCCCTGCTTAAAACTGCCTTTCTTGATGGCCTGATTTGACACACTGTTGGTGATCCGGTGTGTTGAAAGGCAGCTCTCTTCCTGCTCCAGAAGGAGAAATCCTGTACAAATCTCTGGTCTGACACTACAGCCTGTCCATGCCAGCAATCAGCTCATGGTCAAGCAGGGCCTCCCACACGATCAGTGCTGCACAGGAGCTGAAGTAGCCTCAGTTTAGGACTTCTTTGCATGCTTGCATGGGGCATGGTGATGAGTGCCCAAGTGGTGACTGTCCTTGGGAACTCCAGCAACCCATGACCCACAGCCTCTCCAGTCCTTCTTTCTCCTGCTCCAGGGTCTAAATACTCTCCACCAGGCTCCCAGGGCTTCTATCCCAACTGCCTCAACCCTCCAAGCCCTTCCAGGCCCAAATGGGTATATACCCCACCCTGCTTGATCCAGTCTCAGTCCCCCTTGTGTTTTGCAAGTCCCATCTGGCCCCAGCTCCCAACGCTGCCTAGGTTTCCCAGCCTTTTCCTCCTAGGGCTGCTGGCTGCCGGTAGCTAAGGGGCTTCCTTGCTTTAATGGACACATCTAGACTTCTGCCTGTGCAAACAGCTGCAGCAGACACATAGACACATTTTTCAAAATTTTGGGCTGCCTGGGAAAACTGTGGTTCTCAGGGCTCTCCACAGCCATTCCTGTGAACACTGCAGGCAGTGGCTCTCTTCACCATGCCACATTCCTTTGAGCAACAGAGATGAGGTTAGGTTGGGTGAAACTTCCAGGGATTTCCATTTTTTTAACATTTGGCTCCAGCCCCTGAAACATCTGTCTAGTTGGAAAAGACCACAGAGCTCACGAGACTCATTTTCACATTAGCTGGCCCCCAGTACCAGAAATAAGCCCCACCTACAAAGGCCAAGTCATCTTCATCTGCAGTCATCTTCATCTGCTGCCATCTCCCATCTCCTGTGTCATACTCAGGCACTCATCCAGCTTGTCCATTTTTTGTGATTTTTGGGAGAACTCCGACACCATGGCAACAACTGTGTCAGACAGACTGACACACACCCATAAAGCTGGAGCAGATGCCTCAGAGTTTTTTGTCATTATCAAATACTTCCACTTCTCTTACCTGTTAACTCTTTCAGTGCTGACATTCCCATTTTTTTTTTCCAGCAAAACCTCTGGTCTAAAGGCCAGTTTGCTTTCACTGGGAGAAGCACTGGAGGAGTTTCTAAATGCTGTATTGCACTTGTGAAGATAAAAATGTCAGGGTTAATCTTGAAGGAGGCTGGAACATGAGTTTTGAGGTTGGTGACTAGTGGCTTGACAACTCACTGGGCAGGAGTCCATGAATATGCTAGCTATGCATTTGATAACTACCTTAAGAGCATGTTAGCTGGTCCTTGTGGGACAGTTGAGCTATTTGGTTTGTTTTTACACAGCTCAACACTGTTTACTTCATACTGCTCAACAAAAATTCATTTGGATATACGATGGGCTCAGGGACTGTGTATCAGTAGCCGAAGCAGCCTTTTATCCATCTCTTTTCACACTGGTGCCAATGACTGGCTGGAAGCTACAGCCAATTGGTTTCCAGACTGATTTGAAAAAGCCGGGCAACCTCAGTGTAACAAACGGCTGCAGACCTTGGCATGGGGGAAGCCAAGGGTGAAGAACCAGATGCTCTCTCTGTATTTCTTCTCCTCCAACATGTCTGGGAGGAGAGATCTTGCCTGGGAGTGCCAGCTGCATCCTGCATGGGGACAACTTTGCTGGACACATCTCCAGCCCTCCTGTGGCCAACCACCTGGGAAATCTGGTGTGCTCATGGCTTCAGTCCCAGCTTCAGAGACTAGGAGATCATGCTGGGCAAAGGCAGACTTAGCTCAGGGTATGGTGGCAATTGCAGGGCTCATCTAGAGAAGCCAAGAAGGTAAGCTGAGGCTGGGGGCTCTGGTTGAGGATGTGTGTCTGCTGTGGGTGAGAGTAAACACAATGCAGACAATGATGCAGACTTTAAAAATGCAAATCTTCAGGCTATAAATTTACTACTCTACCCAAGGCAGTTGTTAGTTTTCCATATTTATTTATGATTCATTACAATCTGGATTTTTATAGATCTTCTACTTTAAGTTTTATATTTAATTGAATGAGAGTCCTGGTATCTTTCTGCATGCATTTATGTGGTTTTCATTAACTACTGTGCAATCTAAGAAAGATCTTTGTTAACCAAAAATAAGGAACGTTTGTTAATGTTTAATGGAAACAATAACAATAAAATTACACAACGATAATTAAAACCACCCCAACCGTAAAAGCTCCTTCTTAATGAATCATATTAAGAGAGGGTTCAAGCATGTATTTATGATCTGGGTTGTGATTTATGGGCTAAATCCTGCCCTCCTATGCCTGCATGAGGCTTTCACTGATTTCCATGGGGGCAGCACGTGCAGCGGAAGAAGGCAAATTTTGGATGCGTGCTGATTCAGTGCTGCCAGAAAAGAACATTATTTTACCCTGACACAGTATATGCAGAACTAAAATGTAACCCTCCTTCCCTCGCCATTAAAAATAGAGAGAATATGAAGCATGACGTTGCCGTGTGCCCTAGCGCTCTCTTGGTAACTGGCTACTGGGAGCTTTTCCAATGGATGGCCCAAACTCCCAGCAGTGATTTATCACTAATTGTCGCAATGGACCTAGAGCTGCAAGCGGTTTGCAGGGGAAACAATAACTGATGTTGGCGAAAACCACTTTCCTGGGCAGTTTGCAGGACTCAGCCTATTGCACAGTATTGCCCATTCAAGATCTGGGTTCTCTTTTATGCTGAAATTTCTCTATGCCACGCCAGGAGCAGAAAAGGCTTGCAGTGGGTGCAGCCCTCGCTTGCTTTCTGAGGCTGATTGACTTTTCCTTCACTGAGTAAGAGGGCCTTAGGGCAAATGAGAATCAGACCCAAAACGTTTCTGATTTGCACGAAAGAGTTGAGAAAGACAAGGCAGTATTCATTTAACTAATAAGATATTATGATGTTAATGATTTTTAATTAGTCAGATACAGATTTTTTTACAAATCTGAATACTTTTAGGGCACAAGCGGATAGATGTGCAAATTATATGACCAGGCATAGCACTTCGGAGGTATTTACAGAAAAAGACCATCTTTAGAAAGATGACCGATCTCCATCTATTCCACAGTGAGCAGAACTACAATTTTATTTAACAAACCCCCGATGTCTGCATGATAAGAGCTGCAAACTTGCTCTGTGGGGAGAATTTAATTTTCAAAGTCTGCAAGCGGTGACCAGCGTCTCACACAGGGCAGGCCCCGGTTCCCCCTAAGATTTCCTGTGCGTTTGCCTGGCTGCCCCGCCCCTTGCGCCCCCTCCCTGCCTGCCTCCCGCCCTCCCCCCCCCC
>JAAGNO010009172.1:96452-113079 GCA_033439905.1 Ceryle rudis | reverse complement strand
TGTTTTGCTAATTTTATCTTCTTCTTAGCTAGAAATATTCCATGGTGACACTTAGTACCTTAGGCAGGGGTCGTCTGCGTGAAGAGATGTTCGTAGGTCTTTAGTCTGTGGTTTATGAAGTGGCGGCCTCCCTCCCTCTCTCCCTCCAGCCAGGCATCTCTGAATCTAGGTTCCACATCAAGCTTCTCCTTTCCAGAACTCTTTCTGGATTTGTATTTCCTTTTCCAATTTTGAGTCAATAATGAGAAGAGTGGGTATGTGTGCTCTGTTCAGTAATGAGACTGAGGAAGGCAAAAGAAACCCATGTCTTAGAGAAAAAGGCCTAGAATCCAAGTCCAAGATTCACACAGTATTTCTGCCAACCCCTTGACTGTAGTCATAAGTAAACTGTCACATGGTTTTAATCATAATCTACATCCCTGAGAGAGAGGGACCAAAGCACTAGTACGTCTTAGCCTTAATGTGTAACTTAGATATGAGGGACAACATGAAGTGGTTCCATTAGGGAAAAAAAAAAATTAATTCTAAGTCAATATGTTAGAGTCCTCTCAAAGCCCAAACTGGAACCATTCTTTTTTTTTTTTTTTTTTTTAATTTGTCCCTCCTTGTTTTCCAGTAGACTAGTCTGCTTGTGTCTCACATCTTTATGGGCCAGCTAGGTTATCCCCATATGCAGAACATACAGCAGGCACTTCAGGAAACTAGCATGGTCCAACAGAGACCATTTGACTGAGCTCAAACACAAGGAGGAAGTGTATGGGGAATGGAAGACAGGATTTACCACCAAGGTGGTGTACAGAAGCATCATCAGTTAGGCATGCAGGGATGGAATTAGCAAGACACAAGTTTGATTGGTATTTAAGCAGTTAAGGCACACAAAATGCAGCAAGAAGGGCCTCTGCAGGTATGTTGGCAGCAAAGGAAAGAACCAGGGAAAATATGTACCTGCTGCTGAATCATGCAGATCTATTAATGAAGGGCATGGAAGAGGCGGAGGTAACTAATGCTTTCTTTATTTCAGTCTTTACTAGCAGAATCTCCTGCTAAGCCTTCCAGGTTCTTCCAGTTCTGTTCAATCTTTTTACTGGAGATCTGTATGCTAGAGTTGAATGTATCATTAGTAAGTTTGCTGATGATACTAAACTGGGAGGTGCTTTTGACTCTCTTGAGGGATAGTAGGCCTTGCAGAAGAATCTAGGTAGATTGGAGTATTAGACAATCATCAATGTCATGAAATCATAACAAGAACAAATGTTGGATTCTACACCTGGGACAGGGTAATTCCAGACACAAGTATAAACTGGGAGAGGAGTGCAGTCCTGCAGAAAGGGATTTGGGGGTGCTGGTCAACAGCAAGCTTAATAGGACTCAGCGGTGTACCTTGGCAGACAAGAGGACAAACCACATCTTGGGGTACATGAAACATAACATGACCAGCTGGTTGACAGAGATTATTATTCTGCTGTATTCAGCATTGGTGAAGCCTCACGCGGAGTACTATGTGCAGTTCTAGGCCCCATGATCTAAGAAAGATGTGGAGGTCCTTGCAAATACATCCAGAGGAGGGCAACAAAGCTGGTGAAAGGGCTGGAAGGCATGTTCTGTGAGGAGCAGATAAGGAATTTGAGCTTGTCTAATTTGGAGAAAAGAAGGCTGAGGGGCAACCTCATTGCTGTCTATGGCTTCCTGAAGAGGGGAAGTGAAGAGGGAGGTGCTGAGCTCTTCTCCCTGGGATCCAGTGACAGGACACATGGGAATGGTTCAAAGCTGTGCCAGGGGAGGTTCAGACCAGAGAGAATCAATGGAGGGCTACAAAGATGATGAGGTGATTGGAGCATCCCTCTTAGAAGGAAAGGCTGAGAGACCTGGGGATGTTTAACTTGGAGAAGACTGACAGGGGATCTTATTAATGCTTATAAAAATCTAAAGGGCAGGTGTTAAGAGGATGGGGCCAGTCTCTTTACAGTGGTGCCCCATAAAAGAACAAGGAGCAATGGGCACAAACTGGAACACAAGAAGTTCCTCCTCAACATAAGGAAAACCTTACTCTGAGGGTGACAGAGCCCTGGAACAGGCTGCCCAGAGAGGATGTGGAAGCTCCTTCTCTGGAGACTTTCAAAATCCGCCTGGATGTGTTCCTTTGTGACCTGTGCTAGATTATATGGTCCTGCTCTGGCAGGACTCGAACATCTCTGAGGCCCATTCCTACCCTTGACACCCCTGTGATACCCGCTGTGAAACCTCCCTTGGTGCAGCTTGAGGCCATTCCCTCTTGCTCTGTCACTAGTTACCTGTGAGAAGAGACCAGTGCCTACCTCTCTATAATGTCCTTTCAGGTAGTTGTGGAGAGCAGTAAGGTCTTCCCCCCAGCCTTCTTTTCTTCAGACTAAATGAACTGCCACAAACCATTTTAGCTCCATTCCCAACATCAGTGGTTCAGTGGGACATATCCAAGGTTCCTGGCTCTGTCCCATCTATGCATAGAGGCTAGAAGTTGCAAAACTTGATGATTTATGCTTCTTGGTCCTCATCTTTGTTTTAAGCACTCTCTTCCTGTACTGGGAGACATGGTATTTTCCACACAACCCAAATATTTTCTCAGTGAGCCTCGGTGCCCCCCAGCAGGGCACAGGGGGCAGGAATGTGACAGAAGGGAGAAGTAAAGTCCGACATTTGGCGCTGTATGTGCTAGCTGTTGTTTGGGTGGTTTTGCCCTGTTAAATCCCCATGTTTGCACTGCTGCTTTTTTGGTTTATTAACATGAGAAAGCACTTGTCAAATTAAGAGGCTGGCTTTTGGACAGGTTTCCCACGAAGCTGGAACAACAGCAGCATGAATCATGCAGTGCACAAGGACAGTAGGTGCCTATAAAGGACCACCACCGTGAGGAAGTCTGTGGGATGCAATCTATTTAGTTATGAAATGCAGCTGCTAGCAAGGGAACAGGATCTCCCATTGGGTTAATGGTGAAAAGCCTGATGGAGGGTAAAGGAAGTTGCTCCACCTGCTGACGGAGTGATTAAGGGCCATCATAACATCCCCTGATGACTAGGAATGGCACATCAGGCCCATCTCTGGAGGTCATTTCACTGGCTGCATGAGCAACTGCTTCTTGAAACAACTTATTCTGACACTGGCACAGAAGAAAACAATTTTCAGGTTAGTGAGATCCTACACTGGGCAAAGGAGGAGCCATGTGCAGGTGTTGCTCCCTGGGGACAGCCACAGAGGTGATGTCATTTGGAAATGGGCTTGCTTAAAGTACACCATCATAAGGAAAGTTGTCAGCATCAGGTTGAGAAACAGTGATGAGTATAAGAAACAGTGGCAGAGGAGTAGATGGTTTTGGCGTCTTCCTAAAAATCCTGGCATCCTTAAAAGAAGTGCATCAGGTCAGGGAGGTCCAAGAAGTGTCTTCTGGGTCAGACTTGCCACCCTACTGTGCATTGCTCTGGACACAAATCTCCCACATCTCCAATCCTTACTGGACAACAACATTGCCTGGGCGAAGCAGAGCAGGTTATGAGGCCTTAGAGGAAGACTTCCTGCCTGGAAGGCATGTGCACCCCTGAACCACCTAACAGGCAACTAACAAAGGCACCACCACAGCAGAGGGACATTTTCCTTAGAGGACAAAGCAGCCAAAGGTGTAGAGGACAAAAGGGTAGGATTTGTAACCTAACTGCAGGCACGGGGCGGTGGGACAGAAAGGACCTCAGATCCACAGCAGGTTCTTCTGCCTTAAACCCCAACAAACTTTACAAAGTTGACTAAAGTAGCCTTTCCTGATGGTGACTGGCAAGCGTTCATCTAAGTGAATGGAAAAGGGTCATTTGACCCAAAGAGGCCAACAACACAGGAGGCCTCAAACCCAACAAATTTAGTTGCTCACAAGACACACTGAAAAGGTGCGTATCTGTTGACTTCATAATCTGTGAGATTGGGAGTTACAAAAGCTTTTCTTTATGAAAGCAGCATCTTCCCAAATGAGGAGACTCTTGGATGGTCCACAGAGAGTGCCATGCTGTGCACCATTTGTCTATCTATCCAAACACTGCGACTCCCCATTTTGGCCAGGTGGGATGTTTTGGGAAAATTCACCATTCTGCATTACTGTGCCATCAGGGAAAGTTTTCTCTCCCGCCCAAGCACTTAGCTCTTGGCTTGCATCCTGAAGCATGAGGGCTAATATCCCTCACACATTTTTACCATAGAAATGAAAAAGAGAGGGTATTTTTTGATTCAATGGGAAACAAGTGAATAATAATTCTGTGAAGTCATGTAGTGGAAAGAGAGACTTTGAGCGCAACAAGAAATGGGATTTTAAAATTTCATCTGCACAGCAGAAGGTCCTGCCAATTGAACCGTTTCCAGTAAACAATCTGCTAAGTCTGACAGTTTGAAGGAATACCAGACTGCCAGGAGTGAATAGGCTGGGATTTTTAAGAGGTTTATTTTTCATCTGAACACTTTTGTTTGTGAGCAACAGCTTAAAAACCAAAATGCATGTGCAGCAGCATTAGCAGCCAGGCAGAGGGCTTCCCCGCCAGCTGGGACTTCAGGGAGTGGAGGAAAAGGGCTGTGCTGGTGACACAGCGTGCCCTGGGCTGCCTAGCGTGCAAGTCCATGGCACTGTGCTATCAGATATGCACTAAGCTATCTTGTACAGGCTGCAGTAGGCTGCTCTGAACCGGGATATCCCCTCTGGTGCCCCCACACTCCCACAGAGAGGTTTCATTGAGTCCAGTTCCTGTCCCCCCAGCCTTCCAGCTGTCTTTGCCAAGGCAGCGGTCCCCAAAGGGATGCCAAGAGCTGCAGACTGGTCTTTTGGAACAGGAGGGGGTGAAGGGGACTGGCTGGAGGTCAGGACTTGCTATCACAGCACTGGGGCAAGCACAGCAAGAGGCTGATGCTCTGTGTAGTTGAGGATGGAGAGTTCTTCCCTGATTCATCTGAGCTGGGACTCACAGCTGTGGCATGCTGCAGGCACTGCCTTCTTCCAGTGCAGGAGAGCTTTGATTCTCTGCCAAGAGCATGGAGACACAGAGGTGTTTTACTGCTATCTTAACACCTCTGCAAGCAAGTATTTAATCTGGGCAGGACTCCCCTTGCCCAAGGTTAAGACAGGGGCAGAGATTAAGAGATTGAGCTTCTGTGAGGGACGAAGTCAGCAATGGTTTTCTATGCACAACTCCATGCTTGCTAGCTCTAGGAAAAAAGTGACTGAAGAGAGGGGAGACATGGCTTGTGTTACATGGGGATTGCCTGGAAATGAACTGTGTGTGACAGGAGGTGCACAGTCAGCACTTTACACACACACAGCCCCCAGCATCCAAAATCAGGACTGTTTTGAAGGTACCGTGCTACCCAGCTCACAGCCAGGATTCAGAGCCAGGCATGGCACAGGATGAGATTATTTTGGGCCTGAAAATATTTAGATCTCAAATTTTTCCTCTGCTCCCTCTCAGCAAGAAAAGAGGAAATGGGTCTTGAGGAGAGTTGCAGATCCAGGTGGGATTAAGAAAAAGGCTTGAAGTCTGTTTTCCCATTTCAGAGAAGAGGCTCATATCCATGAGGGGATGGACCTACCTATCTTCTTTTGAGGCAGGATCCTCACATTCAGCCTAGACCTACAAGACTTTTTTTCTGATAAAAAGTTTCATCTTGAGCTGGTAAATCCCCTGGGGACATTTCAGATTTTAATGCCTAACATATCCTGATGAACACTACCCGTGCAGGGGAGAAGTGGTTGTGCCTGGTGCACAGGCTGCAACATCTTTCTGTTGCAGAGTGTGTAAACCATTTCATGTGTTCCTCAACCTCTGTTTGAAAATAGCCCATTTCTTCATCCCTTTGCTGCTCCTGTCTGAAGGCTGCTCTAGACTCTCTCAGCTTTCCTACCTGCTTTCTTTAGTACAGGGATTTCTAATTGGATAAACAAGGAGTTCCTTAATCCTATTCCCATTTTAGTGATAGCCCCACAACATGCCCCTTTCATTAGAGCCGAAAATCTTCAGGTCATGAGAATTTTCACCCTGCTTTTTCCAAATGCAGTTTAATAATGATACCCCTAAAAGTGAGGCAATGGAAGGGTACTGGCAATCATTTGAGTTTCTGGGAATTAAATGGAAGAAGGTAAGCTCATTGCAAGCCAGTGCCAAAGAAAGTGTAGCCTGTGCAAGCAAAGATGGCTAAATGCACAAGAGGAAAACAGTGTTGCAGCAGATGCCTGGAAATACAGACTTGGTTGGTTGGTGGGGAAATCCCAGTCCAAAACCTGTCTCGCATGTAGGCAGATGTGGACCCTGTGTTCTTCTTTGTGAGGCAGAAGCCAGTTTTGCAAGCATCAGGACTTGCTGCTGGTTATCATCAAGAGAGCCCAGCTGCAGCTCACCTGGGTTTGTCATTGGAATGGACCAACAAATAACTTCCTCTGAGTCCAAATGCCAGCCATCACACTGCTGCAGTCCACGGGGTAGGAACTGACCTTTTCGGCTTGGAAATACTTAAGAAGCAAGAACTAGAGACTAGGCAGAGAGTGCAAGGACTAGAGACTAGGTAGGGAGTGAAGCCTGGCTAGGGGCCAGGCAGACTGCAACATTGACACACGGAAGTCTCAAGCAGTAGCATCTGGAAACAGTGGCAGTAAGGCTGAGATAAGAAGTGCTGTTTCCACAGCTTCCTGCAAAACAGGGATATTTGCAGCTCTCAAGTCCAAGACTGACCCTTTTTCTTATCATGGCAACTCCATCTCCTTTCACAGGTGAGGTGGCAGCCTGATGCTGTGTCACCTAACTCTTCACCGGATGCTCTGCCTGTGGAGGTGGCTTGCAGCCACAGGAGTTGCAGGGGAAGATCTCAGTAGTGTCTTGTAATGAGTCCTTCCTGACTGTTGGGTGTAAGATGAGTGTGGGAGATGCGAGCTGGGTTAGAAGTCCCATACCTTCACTTTAACACACCTGAAGTTGATCTCTCAAGGCTTGTCATAGCCACTTTATGGTGTAAGTTATTCTGCACCATATGCTCTTTTGAGTTTTATTTTTGCATGGTGCTGCCCTTTCTTTTTTGATTAAGCCTGAAAACATACATTTGGCTGCAGTACACTGTGGAAGATGAATTGGGAATTGACCTCCACAACTTAATTTTCAAGGTATAGGACATTTGGTGTGTCTTTGTTGTGCCTCATCCCAGGTACTGAGTTAGTGACTAGCTTGCAAACGTGCCAAGTGTTGAGCAGAAAGTTTTAGTGAGAATTCCCCCAAATGAAAGGAGGTGAGACTACTGAGCGCTGCTTAGCAACACCCTCAGGACTGACTCAAGATGTCATTGTCATCGGAGTGCATGCCTTCTTGCCCTCTACAAGGGATAATCAAAGCCAAATGGCATATACTGGTCCCTGTTGATGCCTTTCTCTGTCTCCACCAAGGGAGAAAAGAGTCTTAAAACACCCCCCCCCCCCGCCCAGCACTACTGGGGGTCAGGGCATCTGGCACCAGTGACAGTGATACCCCACCACAAGGAAGAATATGGCCCTGGGCACAGCTGAGAAGGAGCCTGCCTTATTACCTCCTTGCCTGAAAGACTAGCCCCCCTCCCCAAATGCCCCAGGGCCAGCATAAAGAGTGCACGGGGTAGGGACAGGGCAGGCTAAAGGGTGAATGGCTGTCAGAGGTGTTCTGGGACTCAGAGGAGGTTGCATTGAATCAAACTTCCCCTTCCCCACTAGGCACAGGACTGACAATAATCCTGGGCAGGGTCTACACTCATAGCTAAGGGTACTGAAGAGGATAAGGAGGGGAGGTGGGGAAAGAAAGGAAGGACCACAAAGTGAACGAAGGTGTATTCGAGGCAGAAGCAGAACTTGATGCTGAGACCAGTTGCTGTAGGAGTAGCTCAGAGGAAAATCTCATCTTGAGCTGCCTTTTTACACAGACTCTGATGTAATCTCAGTGGTAACACTGAAGAGTCTCTTGCCTATCTACAAGGCCAGTAACCACCACTTGTTTCCCAGAGCTAATGTAAACTGAGATCGCATTTTTCTAATTTACTTCCAGACTTTCTCCTTTTTTATGTTTTCAATGTGAATAAACATGGCTTTCTTTCAAATGCATTAGACAGAATATTCTTTCAGTGTCACCAGTCCGTTCCAGGGCCCAAGTGTCATACATCAGTGTCTCAAACCATCAAATCAGTTAACATATCATGAGACTTTTTCAGAAAGGTACTTTCTGTGACTGCCAGTTCTTTGGCACCCTTAGGTTTCTGGCTTAAGAAAATTTGACTCTTTCAGGGTTTCCTTTGTAACAGGGAAAGCAAGAGACAATTCTCTTACAGAAAAGGAAAGTTGAGATTCTTGTTGCCTGTGGTTATGGTGAAGCATAAGGCTGGTGATTAAATCACAAGAACTGGCAACTGGGAGTCACAAGCAGTGCTTGGTGCTCTGCAGGTATGCTTTGAAGTGCCCTCTCAAAGGGATGCCAGTATTGCAGCTCTGTGTGGGCCAAAGCATGAGAAGCAGCCAGATCGTCAGACCAGGGGTGTCTTCAAGTGGGGGCCTCCTCTCTTCTCCAGTTTCCCTGCATTACTGAACCAGGACCCAGGCCCTGCAAATACTTGATCACACAAAGTGGTTTACGTACTTGATTAGTTCCCCTGAACTCCAAGGGAAACTGATGCACTGAAATACACAGAGGGTTGCAGATGGCAAAAGCAAACAAAGGAGCAGAAAATCTAATGGGTTGCCTTCTCCCTTCTGGTGCTCTGTGGAAAGCTTTTATCTGCTGGATTCTCCCCTCTCCTTCCTTCACAAACACGCCTTAAGACAGAGAACATCTCTACACAAGGAAAAGCGCCTCACCAGCATAGGTACAGCATAAATACTATGATGGCAAAGTGCTTCAACACAGCTACACCAGTTAAACCTCTCTGGTAGAGGCCTGGCTTCCCTAGCGTAACTTGCCCTGTGCTAAATCTTTTGTCTGGCACAGATGTTACTGCTCTCCAGTGGTAGCACTGGTGTTCATCCATGTAGGTTTCCAGAGCAGCAGGGCTTCTTGTGGAGGAAGGGAAAGAGTTTATTTCTGACTCCTCAATGAAAACAACATGCAAAACTTCTGAAGTCCCAAATGGCTTTTCTAGTTCCTGTTACCTGTCTGGGTTTCCCTCGCAGTCCCTAGACAGTGTCACTGTAATGCCGAGATGTATATATAGCTCACCACAATTTATATCTGGACTCGTTCAGCGCAGAGCCTCAGCCCTCTCCAGCTCACTCATTATTTACTGCATTCTGCTTGCTGACTTAATAGTGTTTTGTCCTGTCCTTGAATCCTGTGTGGATAGATTCAGAAAAAAATCAATGTGCCCTGACCAGCAGGCCTTCTTCCTGCAGCACAGGGGAATTTCCAAAGTGCCACAATTTCTAGTATTTATTTGTTACCTTTAAGTTATTAGCATGACAAAGCTAATTTTGTTGCTTCAGGTGCATCACATCTTGCCTTCCACACTTTTAAAGCAGTCAGGGAAGAAAAAAGCAGGAGTTATAAAAACAGAGCCCAAATACCAGCCTCCAAAATGAAAAATAATGATAGTATGAATAAAAGACACATTAATCTGCATGCACCTTGCTTATTTATAAAGTGCTACCATTGTGATAACAAGGTACTAATGCAAAATGAAGAAGCAGGAGCCAGGCAGCTGAATGAGTTCTCCACTGAGGCTTAATTAGGCAGGCAGCTACGGCTTCCCCATCACTATCACCATAATTAGCGGGCATTGGTGAAGAGGGAACATCGGTGTTATGAGACCTCAGGCCAGCCAGGGCTCTGTACTGGGCTGCACCAGTGCAAGGTTTGATCTGTCAGAAGGATGTGGACCTGTTCAAGGGACCATGCTGGCACAGTGCCAGGTCAGGAAGTCATTTCTTTTACATTCATGTGCAACGTGTCTGAGCTGGCAAAACTTTAAAGCACAGCCACCTCACTCTGCAGCCTCCTCATCCTACCTGTGCAACACCGTCTGTCCCCTGACAATGAAACTGCTGTGCGCCCTGGGGGCTATGTGCTCTCACCTGCTGGTGCAGCAGCTGGGACACTGAGTGTTAAAACACTTAAATATGACATTTAACAATAAATGGACTCATCTAGTATTCACAACTCTTTTATTCAAAGCACAATATTTATAGTCAGTACATTGCCTTAAATCTAGGGTGTAAAGGCTATCCCCTGACAAGGTTTACAGACTCAGGGGATGTAAAGAAGCAGCAGCACATTTCCAGGAGTTGAGGTGTGGAGGCTTTGCAGATCTGATTTGGTGCTGATGCTTTGTTAGTGGGAAAGATCTGGAGAGACATTTCCCAGAGAGCCCTCCTTGGTAGGTGAAGAGCCCTTGGACAGGAGGGCTTGGTGTCCTGCAGAGCCGCCTGCAGCTGAGCTGAGGGTGGTGGTTGCCCCTAGCACCTGGTATCTCAGCACATCTCTGGGCCTCCCTCTTGGTTCTTCAAGCCCTTAGGTCCAGGCCACTACTACAGAAAGCATGTTCAAACTGCATGTAGGGTACTGTGCATATCCCATGAGCTGCTCTTTTGGTTACTCTCCCACCTAAATAACACCTTTCTGCCAATTGCTTCCTCACTTTGCTGCTCCAAACCTTGTCAGCCTGCTTGGCATCCAAAAGCTCATCCAGGTTCACCCAGGGAGGAGGAAGCAACAGTACTGCCACAGGGAAAAATAACGGAGGGACTTTTAAAGAAGCAACAGATGTAGAACTGGGTCCTCTACTAAAGCAATTGTCCCTGTCAAAGTGTGGAAATAGGGAATGGGTGGCTTTCAACTCATTTAGCAGTCAGGGCTCATGCATTCAGTTCTGGCAAACATAGGGTGTCTGCGATCAGGTCCCTCCTGTACCACCAGATTTACAGGCTACTATAAAACTGGTGTCTCCTTTGCACAAACAAACAAATCAAAACCAAAACCAAAACCCCCCCAAAACCCACAAACCACCAAAGCCCACACAACAAAAAACAAGAAGAAAAAAAACAAAACAAACCAACCAAACAAAAACCAAACCAAACCCAAACCAAATAACCAAAAAGACAACAACAACAAAAAAATCCTCTAGGATGCTTGTACTTGTCTCAGGAGTGAGCAGCCAGAAAGCACAGTAAGCCAAGGCATTTCTCCATAACCAGCTGCATGCACAGGTCCTGCTGAGAACGTGTCAGCAGCAGCAAGTTACAAAGGGTCCCCGGGGGTTGGTGGCAAGGCAGACTCCTCACTGGCCTCTCCACCGATGCAGAGGTGGGCTCAGGAGCCAGGCTGTCTCCTGTATGGGTCTTTGCCATTCCCACAGCACAAGCTGCCAAGCTCCACTTTACTGGGAAGCCAGCCAGATTCACAGCAGAAGTAGGTGTGTGCTTCACCTCACAACTGTTGGACTAAAATCTCCTCTTCTGCTTTCCTCATGCTGCCTGCATTGCAATGCAGGCATGGTGTGGTCTCAGGCGGGGATAGCTTAGACACATGAAAGCAGCCTCAGGGAGAGGATTTTTTCTGTCCTCTGCTTGCAGCAAAACAGTGGCACAAACAATCAGCTGGTATAAGAATGAATTTCCCCATTCCTGGATCTTTATAAGAAAGGTGGGACTTTTTGTACTTGGCAGGGTTTTGCTTCAGCAAAGAGGTTTTGGCCACTGGAGTGCATAGCAGATGAAAGGAAGAGGCTGGGATCCACTCTGAACCGACCTCTGTGCTGGCATTACTGCGCTGAGCCAATCCATCTCCATTAGAGTTCACAGCCTCTTTGATCAATCTCATCTTTAAAAATACCAGTGCTCCGGAAGGCTCGGGAACTGCTTAATGTTCATTATTTTTCAAGCCATTTGAAACAGAGGTATTAGCTGCTGAATACTTTTTGTCTTGTTTTGAAGTAAAATGGAGAAGAAGTAGATTGCTAAAAACGCAGATTAAAATGATTAAAAATAACAGAGCAATGGAAGTCAAACTGTTGGCTCTAAAAATGTTGATGTGTTCCATTGCTGTGGGCTTTATATTCATATGAATGAGAGCGAAGGGCCCTGCTACCTGCCTCTGTGATGAACTGTGTGTGTCATTACACATGGCTGTGGCATTAAATCTGGAAGGATTGCCGTCTGTTCATGCAGCAGCCAGTACTGTTGCTTTGGTGATACAATACAAGGTGATTCTTGTATAAAGTGGACTCATCTGGGATAAGTTTTGGGGCACAGGATGTATTTTTTTGTCACCTGTGTATTTTCCTTTATAAAGAGTCTTGTGACTTGCTGGTCTGGACTGGCTGTCAGGTATCAGACCTTTCCCAGGTGTGCAGAAGTGCGCCTGCACTTTCCCATGGTTGGGTGGCACGATGTGGATGTGGCTTATATTTTCCTTTTCTGAATTGGACAGTGCTCTGCTAATACACATCATGTGTCCATCGCAGTTAAACACTGATAGAAGCTTGGCCACAGCTGCAGGAAGCCTCTGCTGGAGTCTCACTTTTTTTTCTCTGCTGAGGTCTTTACCCTAGCAAGAAGATCATATGTCAGTAGTAGGGCTATACTTAAGCAGTCCAAAGCTTAACTTCCATCTGAGCCACAAGAAAGAGTGATCATATATCTAGCAAGGATTAAAAGACCATCTGAAAGCTGTGGCATTTCTTGTCAAATGCCTATGTGGTTTTAGGGTACTTCTTGATGAATAGCTTTTACTTGCCAACCATTATGGATAGGCTTGGCAGATACCAAACAGACATACAGGCTGAGTGCTTCTACATGCCTGATGAATCCATGTCCCGTACCTGCCAAAGGCCATTTGACCATGGCCTTTGCTCTGTTTTGTGATAGCCAAGCTGGTGCACTCCTTGACTTGCCTGCATATTTTGGCTCAAAACATACTTGCATTGGGATATGAAGCAAATATTTATTAACTCATTCCCTTTCCACACCTCTGCTTCTAACCAAAAGAAACTGAGGCCATTGGGTCAAGGGAAGATCTCAGGATCAGTTTGTCACTGAGGGCAGCAGGACCAGCCTACACACCAACTGCGAGGGTCAGTCCCCCATTTCTGAGCACTAACACTTGCGAGCAAAACAAAACTTGCTTAATTTTGAGAGAAAGCCTGAGTGGAAGTTTTTGCTGGTAAAACACAAATCTGTCACCATTTACTTTCCAGGGAGCATTTGCAGGTGTGGACACTTGTTTCACAATGTGGCCCGAGGCTGGGGCAAAAATCCTTTCATCATGTGTAAAGGTGTAGGGTTTCTCTTCACCAGGCATATTCTTGCCTTCTTTTCCATCCCCTCTGCTGCATCTCTTGCCAGGCTGGTGCTGTGCCAAAAGTGAGAAAAGGCTGAAATTAAAAGAGAATTTGGATGCTTCGTTAAAGCTTATCTGAACTCCCCTGGTTTGCAGAGCGGGCCCTCAGCACCAGCCCTCGTGAGGCTTTTTATTAAATTCTGGCTATTTCTGGATGCTTTTTTCCAGCATTCCCAGATGTGAGCAGAGATCCCTGCATGCTTCTGGCACATCTCCAGCTGGACGCTGGTGCTGTCACACTGCCTGAAGATGTAGCACTGTTGTGAGGTGGGGCAAGGGACAAAGGGAACCAGCTTGCTGGTAGGGCTGGATTTATATGCCTGGGATGCCTTTACCCCACCACGGGAGTTGCAAAGATGGTTATGCATGCAGACCAGGCCGCACCTCACTTGACTGAGCACCATAAAGGGCAAAGACAGGTCACTGCAGTCTTACACACAGCAACAGCCTGTGCATGCTCATATGAACCTGTTGGGAATAGACCAACCTCCCCTGCAGCTTCTTGTGTGAGGATGGACAGGGGATGCCAGGCCATGTAGTAGTGCCCTTCGCTAACAGCTTCAGTGGCTCTTAGTTTTGTGAGCATTCCCTTCCCATGGGTCATGCTCCAAGGGCAGTACCACAGCCCTGTCCCCTCCTCCTGGACCATGTCCCACAAGCTCAACTTGCTCAACTTGTTGGCTGATTGCAGCTGAGGTTCCACGACTGTGGCTCACAGGATATTCACATCATGGTGGGCAGGCTGCAGCATGGGACTCAAAAAGCACATTACAGAGGCTTGGCTGGGATCAGCATGTGCAATTTGAAAAATGGAGCCCTGGAAGACCCTGGAAGCAAACACCTCTGAAGTTTGGGGGATCTGGAGGGAATGTGGAGTCCAGCCCTGCTTCAGGTCCATGGGTATGCTACAGCATCTATAAATGTACTTAGGATGTATGGATTACAATATGAATGCTAATGCATCCCCTTTCTTCCAACTGGAGGGATTCCTGGCTATTGTAGAGCCGTAGGATATTAAAATGGATTGGATTATTATATATTGGACATAGTAGCATCTGGGTTGTATGGCATGGCAGGTAAAGATTCATATCTGAAAGCATGGCTTCTGCCTAGTCATCAGTAAAAGCATATATCTGACATTCCTTTTTGGAACAGCTTCATAGCAATACCAAGCCTTCTCTGTGGAAGCCCAGATATACAGTAGCAGCTCCCAGAAAGGCAAATCTGCCTTCTTCTTCCTTAAATTACCTCACTACTTAAGGAAAAAAAAAACAACAAACAAACCCCACACTTCTCTTGCAAGCAGAAATTCAGTTCCATCACTGACTCCATAGCTTCCAGCTCTGATTCTAAACAAACAGATAAAGAAATCCCTAATGCCTCAAGCCAGCAACCTCAGACCATGTGGAGGATCCCCATACCACTACCCTGATTTCCCAAGGTGATGAGCTGCAGAAGGCCCTCTAAGCCGGACATGAATTATATGTATTGAAAGAAGGAAAAAAAAGGGGAAAAAAAGTAACGCAGAGATAGGACACCAAGCCTTGTCTTCTACTGCAACTTTTACTCAGCAACAAGTCCAGCCAATCTCAGCAGATGACCTGCATTTTCAGTCAGTGATGGAGCTGTGAGGGATGGCATCCAGACCCAGGCGTGCTGGGCGGATGCTCCAAGCTGGCTGAGACACTGCTGTAGCAGCCAGATTCCCCATGAGCCTGGAGCTGGGCCTGTGCTCACCCGTGGCTGTCTCCCAGGCTGGAGGTGGCTTGCATCTAGCCAGCTTTGAGCACGGCTGAAGCAAGCATGAGTCTATCTGTATCCATCCTCCTGTCTATGCCATGAAACTCTTCAATCAGCTAAAAGGTTTTAACTCTCAGGAGTGCACCTATTTCAGTTCTCCCCCTGGATAGTTGTGTTTTTCAGTTTTATATGAAAACTAAGAAAAAATGGTCTTGTTCCTCAGACAATGGATCCAGAGTTGTGTTCACGAGGAACTAAAGATACATCTATGCTGCTGTCACCAGAACAGTGCAAAGACACCCCAAATACCTCAGGAACTAAATATGGTGGATTAAGGTTCACAGCTGAAATATTACAGAGTGGAGTTCAATTGTTGTTTTGCTGCAGAAAGAGATTGAAACACAGTATTTCATCTTGCTGGACAGTGTCCGGCTATTGTCCAGCAGCACATCCCAGAGGAGTGGAGGTCACTGTGTCTCCTCACCATCTCCTGTGTAAATAGCAGGATCCTCACAGAGTCAGGGACAGAGCATGAGGGACATGACAGTCTTGGAGGGAGAATATGCACTCGGGGAGGTGGAGTCCCCACATCAATGATTAGTTGATATGCTAATATTATTTAATCACTGATTTATATTTAACTGCTTTGAGGGCATATTATATATATGCATTTGTGCTCCTCCCCTTGCAGAATGGTCCTTGAGTCCCCTAGGGAATGATCTTGAATTTCTCTTCCTCATAGAATTATTTCCTTTTGGAAGTGACAATATGAAACAGTTAGATATTAATGAATTTTTAGAAACAATCTCTTCACAATTTTCCTGCCAAAGCTGCTTTCCAGTTTAAACTTCATCTGAACCGAATAATCTTGGCTTCCTACAAGCTGCATTTCTCTGTGAATAAATAGTTTTCCATTTCTCCCTCCTTCAGATCTTATGTCCCATGGTATGCTTGGAATATCTCTGCATAGATGCAAGGCATCATTTTCCATATAGATCTGCAGTCAGTCCCTTTATAGTTTGACATAAATGATTGCACAAAATTAGTGCTTGAGTACAGTGAGCTCGAATGTTCCTTAACATCTGCCCTGGGACTATGTAGCACTGTGATCTGGGCCACCAGCTTCTCACCACGAAGACAGTCTCTGGCTCTTGGTGCGTATGATACTTGCTGCTACGGGCATTGCTCTCAACATAGGCAAAGGCCACCTCCCTTGTCCACCCCATCACACTGTCCTCTTCCTCCCCCTGATTAGAGATGTCATTTGTACTGCCCTGCCAGTCTCCTGACAGTGTGGGAAGCCTGAACACAGATGTTCCTCTTGATCCAAGCCTCACACTTGGCAGCACAGCACGCTGTGCTCCCTCCCAGACATGCCACTGGGCCAACATACACACAGAGTTTTATTTTTAATGCAGCGCTTTTCATAGCAGCTGAAGTTGTGTAATTCCTGCCCTTTCCTTTCCCCTTCTCTCCTCTTTTTTTTTTTTATTTTTTTTTAATTTTTTTTAAATAATTAAAATATTTGGGGTTTTGGGGGGGGGGGGGGGGTATGTTCA
>JAAGNO010009172.1:50031-93932 GCA_033439905.1 Ceryle rudis | reverse complement strand
TCTAAACATGGGGTGTTATCACTGCCAGCAGCAGACACTGCCTGTGAAAACAGGCTGCTGACTTCAGACAGCACAGTAAGTTAGAAGAACTGAGCTGAACAGTAAAATCACTGAACAGAATTAGTTCTGTTTTCACTGGAACCAGGACAGAGAAGATCAGCCAGTATCTGCTGACACCAAATCCTGCAAGGTGCTGTGTGCCTTCAGCTCCCGTTTAAATCAAAGGGAAATGAGGATGCTCAGCACTTTTAATGCTGGGGTTTTGGCATTTCAGCATTTTACCAGTGATGTTGCCTGAGAACTGCCAACACAGAGTTGTCAGAGATAGTTGACTGTGGTCTCCCATGGTGAAGCTCTGATGCTATGCAGAAGACAGCTCAGGCTAGGTACCACCCACAAGATATACTTTCTGGGTTACAAAAAATGCTACACCATTTTCTTTACAGTGGGCCAGTAACAGTGGGATTTGCCAGTAACATTATATGCAGGGTAGTGGCTCAACATCAGATTAAAGTGTAGTCATTGACAGGTCTTATCCAACTCAGTTTTGGTCTTTTGGTTCCCCATGACCTCTGCTCCTCAGTAAAGCAGGAAGAGTGCATGCCAGGTACCTTGCTCTATGCCAGAAAATGTGTCTGTCAGCAGAAGGAATATGATTATGGTCCAAATTGACTTTGGATGGAAAGGTTGTTTTCTCAGTCTTGTCTCGCTCAAAATCCAGGCAGCCAGAATTCCTTTACTCCAGAGAAACTGTTACTAAATTCAGTCAGTGAGAAAAACTGAAATTATTTCAAAAGGAAGACTTTCAGCCCCCTTTCTACTTTTTATTCTTGAAGGGTTCAAAGAGTGAGATGCCTGTTTTTAATAGAAGGGAGGAAGTACACAACACGGAAGCAAAATCATCCCCAAGTACTTTGCCTCCTGAAACACAAATCACCTCCTTGTTCAGGGAAGATGCACACTGTATGCCATGTAACCAGAGCATAAAGGAAGTTGTCCTGGTCATGGCTGGAATTTGTACACCAGTATGTGCAGTCACAGGGAGCTGATGGCTTTAGTTGACATGGGGCAATCCCAGGGGGACAAATGGAACACAAGGTACAACAGGGACACCCTGTGCATGGGGAGACCTGAGATATGGATGCTTCACTGGTAACCAGAAGACCTTTCCAGGTATTGAAATACCAGAATCACAGAATTGTTGGAGTTGGAAGGGACCTCTAGAGATCATGTAGTCCAACTGCCTCACCAAAGGTTTGCCTAGAGCACATTACACAGGATTGCATCCAGGCAACCATGGCACCTCTTCCTTCTTACCCTCACTAGCTTCTCTGTAGTAGCCAGGAGAGTGGCAAAGGTTTTTGAAGAAAGGGCAAGGAGGACTGAAGGAAAAGGGGATTTTCAGCAGTGTTGCTCTATGAGAACCAGGCACCTGCTTTGCCATGTGCATCTGGAGAAGTCTCCCCTGCCCCCACAGCCACAGCTGATGCAAATACACCTAAACATGTCAATATTCACAACACAGCACTTAAAAAAAAAAAAAAAAAAAAAAAAAGCTGGAGAAAATCAAACATGTTGTTTCCTGAGAAGACCGGGGAATATACATTCCCAAGCGCTGAGGAAGATCATCCATTATACATTTCTATCTATTCCGCTGGCTGCCTGCATATCCCTGCCTGCCTACACAGGACAGGCAGGCTGTTTCTGTATCCAGCACAGGAGAATTACATCCACCAAAGAGGCATCCCTACATCCATGGGTTTGTTCTCCCAAAACATTGAGATGCCAGCACTCTTTCAGGGACAATTTTCTTGGCAAAGGAAGATCTTGACTGTCAATTGCACTTTGGCAGTAGCCAATATAGGAAGTAACGATATAAATTCTCATTCTCATTAAATGTGTCTGCCTGACTGATGGATGCTGGTAGAATTACACAGCGGATCCAGATTTGTGGGTCTGACAGTAATAAACCAAATTTTCATATAGAATACATGTCTCGGAGGGGTGTCGGACGTGCTTTATTTCCATGAGTTATAGGTGCTGCGTGACACAGGAATGGTGCCAGCCACCACTGAGGGGAATGGTCACCAAAACCAGCCCAGCCCTGACACACAGAGCATTGACCTCACAGACATACATTGCATTCTCTCCCTGAGAGATGAGCTCACCCACCACTTAACATTCCTCAAAAAAACCTTTTACTCCAAAAAGGTGCCCTGTATGTCATGAGCTGCTCCCGCACTCTGCTGTGGCAGCCTTGATGGAATCAGGCGAAGGATGGAACACTTGGGCACAGGAGCATCTGAGCTTCTCTCCCAAAACCCACTATCATCACTCCTGTCCCTGGTAATCTTGCCAGAGAGGCACTGTGACCAGGTGAGCAGCAGGGAAAGCCATGCAAAGGCCAGGTCAGGCCCCTGACCCTTTTGGCTTTTAAAACAAGTTTAGGTGCTGGGTCTGAAATGTGGTGGGTCACCACACCACTGTGAGGCAGCCAGGGCACCTGGAGTCTTTCTTTTCTGAATTACTACAGCAATGGCTGGGGTTAGATACCAGAGCATGGCTACCAGCGGTGGAGTAGTGACAGAAGGAAAGTTCTGCAAATTTTCCCAGTGTGACTATTTCTCAGTAATGTTCTCTGTCCAGCTGTTTCAGGTGGGTTAATAAAAACTGTTTCCTTATTTTACTTCTGCACTTTGAATTTCTGTTTTGTGCACAAGGCTCTCTTCTCATCTTGACTTCTTCCCAGCAGCCCGTCTCCCTCCAGCCCTGCACAGCCACTGTGTTGACCCTTCAAGTCCGGGGTGCAAAGTGCCATCTCCTTTGCTGTCAGCCCGAGGGGTGTTTTGAACTGTCCTATCTTCAGTCTCACTCCCAGGCACTCGATAACACTCAGAGAACCCTGGGCTGGCTCCTGCTCTTTCCTGACTTTCCTTGCTGTAGCCTAATTTCAGTCCCTGAGCAGTGCCCTGCCAGGCTGCCAAACCCCATCCTGGATGTGCCTCCTGCACCCACTGCCTGTGCTGTGTGAATGTTCCTGGTCCAACAGCCTATTTGCTGCTGCTGTTGTGAGCTCCTCTGCTGGCTTGGATTTTTTTTAAAGAGGATGAGGTCAGCTCATCCTGGACAAACAGAGGGTGAACGGAAAGCTTAGTCATTTTGTGATTGCTCATCACAGCCACAAATAAAAAGGTGAAAAGAGAGACTTAAAAGAATATTCTGAAACAAGGTCAGGCTTTAGGAAAGCAGGTAGCTGGTGGATGGGGTTGTAGGACCCTCCCACCCATGCCCAATCCAGCCTGACTGTGCTCATGGATGAGACTAGGTGTGTGCTCCTGCCCACCAGTGCTGGCTGGAGGGCTTGTTTTGTGATTGATGGGCTGGACAGGTCTTGAATGTGGCTCAGGCATCTACTCAGCTGTTCCTTACTGTGCTGTAGGCAACACTGGTGCCATGCTCCCCACCTTGCCCTTCATCTTGGGGTGTGGGGGAAAACCCAGGACAAAGCCATTTCACTGCCTGTGCTCAGAAAGGTTCGAGGAAGCTTCGGGCATCTTCAGGCCATGTGCTGAAGGGAAAAAACAAATACCATGAGACTGTGGTTAGTCAGATTTTATGGAGATGGGGCCTTTTGTTTGCTATTTGGGCCTATTTTCTCTGTCAAAGGGTGTGGGCAGTTTCTGTGTTGATTCTAGTTTCATTATCATGTTTACTTAGGCTAATATTTACCATGCGGTTCTCCTCCAGCCTCAGCCTTTCTCCATAGAACCACTCTGGTGTTTCCAGGCTGACACAACTCTCACAGGGGATGCAGCAAGTGCTTACCTGCATGCTGGGGCTCCAAGTTGCCTCGATTACTGGGAATATTTTACTGTTCCTGAAATGGTGACCTTTCTCAGTCTTGGGGCTGTGCAGAGTTATAGATTGTGTTTTAGGTTTTGTGCTTTTATTTACTGTGTATTTCATTGAGAAGCCTTTCTCTAGCACAGATTTGTAATGCCTTGGAGGAGATTTCCTCAGTCTCCCCTCTCCTCTGTGTCCTTTAAAAGTAATATTTGATAAAACTAAGCTGATTTTTGTGCATTCCTCAATTGATCTCCCAGACTGAGTGCATGACTTCTAATGCCTTATTCCCTTTCCCCACATCCTGCATTACTCCTACAGACTGCTGCTCATCTGTAGTGTGACAGCAGATGTCTGGAGAGAGAAGAATCAAGAGAGAAAAGAGAAAGAAAACTGTAAAAATAAAAAACATAAGCCCTTCCCCATGCTTTCAGAGATCAAGCAGTGGTCATTTGCCAGATAAAAAAACGTGTTGCAACACTTCCCAGAGATGCCTGTGATGCTGATCTGGAAAAACACCTTGACCTAAGACTCCTTTAAAATCTTTCTCAGCAATTTCAGATTTTGCATTGAAGAAAAGGTCTTGATTCCTACACATCAACAAAATCCATTTCTGAATATTTCAGTGTCCAAGGAGGTTGAGATCCATCCTTGCAGTTTTCTCCTTGCTGTTTGACAGGCTGAACCAACCCTAATCCTTACAGTGGGGGACTGTCTGTGCCCCATCCCTGAGAAAAGCAGGGGTGCCATGCAAATTGCCTCCATGAAATTCAGGCAGAATCATGACCCCATGTGCACAGCTGTCATGAATGGGGCCTTCTCTTTCCGTGCTTCCTTAGAGGCAAGGAAACAGCCACAAATACTCACCCTCACTTCACCCAGTGGTCCCTCCAGCACAGGTGATTGTCTCCCCAAGCTCTTGTCCGTGGGGGCACTGCTCTTTCCTTCCCACAACCCACCCTCCCCTTTGCTTTCCTGCTGTGGGGTGGTGACCTCTCAGTGCCACAGGGCTCAGCAATCATTGAGTGCTTTCCTTCATCCTTGTCAGCTCAGTCTGAAGAAATAAGATCCTATGCCATTGTTTTTGGAGCTAGGCATTCAAGATGCAATGCAGACCCAGCAAAACAGCAAAAGGTTATGCCAATGAAGCTGAGAAGATGCAAGCTTTATCACCAGTGGATATGGGACCCTTGCCACCTGAGGTGGGTAGGTTCTAAATAACTTATAAAAATCAGATAGGAGAGGTCTCTTTCTTGGGTAAAACCTTCTGATAAGAACAAGGTAAACAAACAGCCTTTTCTGCATCCATCAGAGGGGAAGGAGATGGCATGGATTTACCCTTGAGGCAGATGATATGCTGACCCAAAACAGACAAAGTGATTTTACTGACATTTATTCTTCCTTCCCACATTTTGCAGGAGTCAGACATCAGCGACTAAAGCTGTAGGATATTAAAGGACTTGGCAAAGTTATCATAGATTGTGACATATTTATCAGGAGCTTGAGCTTCTCTGAAAACTCTGCCGGCACCAACCACATCTGTTACTTGATTAAAAATACTTATAATAATTCATACCCTCCCGCAGCTTTTGCATGGAGCTAAGTGCTGAGCTGTTGTGTGGGAACTCTCCTTGGCCGATATATTCTACAGTGCTGGATGTGATAGATAAATATTATTGTTACATCAAATATTCACTCTGGTTTTGTTAAGTTGGACAGAATTGTACCACGCTGCCATGAAGAAGTTACAAAGTCCAAACTGTCTGGTTTGCTACCCCTGGTAGCAACAGACTGCACATCAGCACTTAGATTGAGAGCACGAATTGTACATTATTTAAACAGTCCCTATCTGAGCCAGATGGTTTTGCCTCATAGTCATTAGGCAGTGGTGCTTAAAGGCTTGCAATACTGTAACCTAACTGGGGTGCATATACCATTTCACATTCATTCCAGCCTCTGAGGAACAAGTGGATTTGGTTTCTTATTGCACTTCCTACATTTAGTGGGTGAATGGAGGATGCCGTCACAGAGCAGAGCGAATCAAACTGCCATTGCTTCAGCTCTCCCTAAAGAGAAGGAGATAGCAGCCTGAACCAAGCAAGTCAAACAGAAGTCATTGCCAACTGATGCTGGCCACAAGTACTTCCCTGATGATGTTTCTCTCCAGCAAGGGCTTCCGAGGTGAGCAAACAAATGCACCAACACCCTCAATGCCTCTGTTGCCCACTTGTAGGTGGGCAGGAGTATGGTGCAGCATAGAAGTGGGGTGTGGGAACATGGTGGGAGCAAGTGCGAGGATGTGAGGAGGTGGCTCCAAGCAGCTGAATATGATGGGAAGGACCAGGAAGACTTTAATTTCAGGACCTAGAGGAGGGTGTGAGGAAAATGGCTTAGCTCTGGAGGCTACACAGCAACTGGTGGAAGGAAAAGAGTCACAGAGGTGTCCCAGGAGTGAAAGACACTCATCTCTTTTCTGCTTAGTGTCTTTTTTTGGACTGAGTCCAAATCTGAGCACTTTGCAGCTCAGACCCACCTACACAGCATTAGCTAAGCTAAGTTAGAAACAAAAATCCACAGTGCTGAAATCAGATGGCTTATGCAGATGGCTAAATATAGCAGTGAGTGTCTAACTTTAGGGCACCTTGTTGAGGACCTCATGCCTCGCACGCCAACATCAGCATTCTCTCTGCTCATGCTCTCCCTCTCAGGACAGCTCAGCCTGGCTTGCACAGCATACTTCAGATGTTTTGGGAGCATGAGAGGCTGTGGTAAGGGGCAAGAACAGGAAATGTATATGGGGTGAAAAGGAATTGTGCTGATGTCCCAGGCTGACACCCTGCTCCCAGGTGACCCAACCAGCTCTGGAAAGTGTGCAGTCACGCTTTCTAAGTGTCCTCAGGCAAGCTAGGCTCCTCCACAGCTGAGGTCCCAAGAAGCAGGTGTCAAGCACCCAGTGTTCCTGAGGGGCTGGACTCGACACCCAGGTAGCCCTGGCCCCAGTTCCTGGTTCTGCTTCTCACCTGGGGAAGGCACTTCCCACCTTCATTCCCTACACTCAGGAAGGGGGAATTTATGATCCTGACCTTCTTCCTGCTGTCAGATCAGCTGATGAAAAAGTACTATCTAGGAATTGATTAGGGACCGGTCCAAATCACAACTATAAATCTAAATGCCCTCAATCAGGAGTTGCAATATAAAGTTGGACTTTAACATCTATAATAGGACAAATCTGGTTTCTCAATCTCCTCCAGAACAGTTTAACTAAACTTTCCCAAGTCTATCTCCTAAATACATTAGTAACAGTGAGCGAATTAGTGATCTCCAGCACTTCTGGAGTTAATCAAGAATAAATTGGCATTTTCAAATAGATTCGGCAGGTCTGGCCATAAATCGTTTGTATGTCTGTATGATAAAAAGCAAATATAAATTTAAAAAAAAAAAATTAACCTTGCATGGTGTATAAAGAGAATACATAATATTCTTGAGCATAAATACATCTCAAATCAAACCCACTGTGTATACACAGAATACGTAATGGGTTTGCTTGAGACATTTTCCTCAAGCTGAGGCCAAACAGGCAATCTTTTTATGACCGATGTAGGTCTCTTCAAGACCAGCTTTCTCCATGCATGTGTGTATAGTTTTGCGGGCCCAGTACAGACAGTCCTCAAGTACATGTAACGGTGCAAAGGTTATATAACACCTCTCTAATATTATAAGCTCTGGACTCAGCTGTGGTAGCAGCTGAGGTAGCCTGAGAGGACAGAGGCTGTAGGCAGAAAGCAGCATATTAAATGATGAGGATGTCCTGGTTCCAAGCTGGCACCTCCACTGGCTGAGCAGCAGGCTCCAGGGCATATTGCACTGATACCCTGATCAGGTGTGCTGATCCAGTCCAAAGCACAAAGAGAAAGAAGCTGTCCTGGAATTGACAGCAGCAATCATCCATGTCATCATTTGCTTTCGCAGTGAGATGGTCGATTCTGAGATGAAGAAGACTTTGCCCCAGCCAGAGGCTGCAGGGAGAAGCAGTGGAGCTGGCCTGAAGAGGCAGAGATCATGCTACCGTGTGTGCACATGTTCATGCATGTGAGCGTGCAGTCTTTTGCTCATGCTGTTCCCTGACCTGGTATGTGTCACATTTGCAGGTCAAGAGTTCAAGCCAGATAATCAGAGTGTTATTATTGTGTTTGAATTAGTGTAGGGTTCACTGGCTGTGTCCATGAGACAGGGCTCTGGTACCAGGACAAACAAGTGCCTAACTGTACACCTGGATGAGAAGTTGTGGTACACCGTCCCCCTGTATGTCTTGCTTGAAGCAAAAAATGGCAGCTGAGAGGGAAGAGGCAGAAATCAGATCCAGCACTTCCTCCTTCTGGGACTCTCAGAGGTCTGGAACTGTTAGTCACACCACAGCACCCAGCTGCCCATGTAGGGAAAGGGCTATAGAGGATGTGTGAGTTTCACAAGGGCATCACTCACCAGGAATGTCCATGGCAAATCCTTCCTAAAACATGAGGGAAGTTGGTGCCTCAATACTGGCCTCTTGCTTGAGTTCTGCTGCTTCTTTAATGTTAGCAAAATCCATCCCGCCTCTATACTAACACCCTGTAAATATAGCTGCAATTCACAGGAAACCAGTGCGTGCCAGAACAGCCGTGCTGCACGCAGGAGACTTACTACGAGAATGATATTTATTCCCTGGTTCCAGTCACAGGCCAGAGAGCAGGTTTATGAAAGGTTAATACCTCCTTATATGGCTGCTGTCAGTTCTGACTTCTTCCAGTGGCTATGTTTAAGTCTTCCTTCCTCCCACCCCCTTCCAAGAAATGCAGGTCCATAAACTTGAGAGGGAAGGAGTGAGGAAATGATGCCAATGGCTCCAGATGATCCAGGCAGTGAAAGTGTGGCAACAGCAGTGGCACCAGAAGTGCCTCAGACTGCTCTCATTAAGCCACAGTTCCTGGCTCATGGTTGACCAGGTTTTCTTCTCCATCTAGTCCCAGAAGAGGCAGCCTTCGTGCAAAATCCAAGCAGACACTCCAGCTGCAATTTTCTTTCCTGATCCTGCACCTTTGTGCTCCTTCAGTGTCATAAATTTTTCTCCCCAGGTTTTGAGGGATGTCCACGAGGAGCACACCCAGCCACCTACGTGCTCAGGTGGCATGGAGCCATTCTATTGATTTCACACCCTGTTCCTCGGGACCACACTTGTGTATGTGTGGGGGTACATAGTGAGGGAATAAACACTTCTACAAACTTCCTCCTTTAACCCTTACTTTCCTCACCTGTCTCTCTTGGGTGACATTAATAGAATTTGACATTGTGGCATAACCCGTTAGTCATCCTGCCAGACTAGTAATTTGGTCAAATGACAAACTTTCAATCATTTGAACAAATGGCTGTTTCACTAGGGCATTTGATCAAATGATTAAAACTAAAAGGCATTTGGCCACATGACTGAAGATGTGATCATGGCTCTGGACAGGTGCCGGAACAGATTTTTATAAAACAATCAGACTGGAGTGTAATCCTTCATGCGCCAGAGCTTCAGTATGAACAGGTCCTGCCTACTGCTGATGTTTTAAGGAATGCAGGTTTCCCTGCCTTCTCCCTTCAAGTGATCTCTCATGTGTCCAGGGTGTCTGGTTCTGACCCCAAAGGAACAGGAGCACTTCCTGACCCCTTTGGCCATGAGACACAGGCTGGAGAAGGGGTGGTCAGTGGTACGGAGGGGTGATGAAGGTGGGAGGAAGCAGCAGTGGGATTGGTCACAACTTGATGCCCCCAGGAGTGATCGCCTGGTCACCCCACGCAGCCTCTGTTCAAAGCACCAGTTTGCTCCAGGAAAGGCCCCTGCCTTTACCAGTAGCCCTGCCTTCCCAGCTTGAGCACTTGGGAGGGTAGGAAAGGGATATTCCTCCTGGCTTGCCTTTGATTTTAATGGGTTTGAAGCTCTCTGTAAAGCCATGACTTTGGTGCCAGTGAAGCAGCAGCAGAGGAGCCTGTCAGGACTGCTTATGTGAGACAAGTCGACCCAGGACAAATTTTGCCACGCTACAACAGGTGCAAAACTCCCTGCCATCATGTCTTCACCTTTGCCTTCACCTATGACTGCATTAGGGGTGTCTGGAGGGGAGGACATCACAGCAACGCAAATAAAGGGCTGGAGTCTTGCCACTCTGCATGTGGAGTGAGTGTGGAAGAAGCTGAAACATGGTTCTCCCCTCTCATGTGTAATGGAAAGGCTGTGAGGAAATTTTTATTCAGGGGCATCTCTGGGATTTGATCTCTCTCCTAGAGATCCTCCTGGGCACCTTATCCATTCCCAGCCTGTGCCATTTATTTATGACAGCAGGATAAACACTTTCCAGGCAGAGAGGTGACCACAATCTCTCTTCTGTGGAACTGACAAGCTATGGCTGAACAGAAAGACAATGTTTACGGTGAAGAGCTTCCTGCAGTTACAGAGAGGTCAACAGGATGCTTACCAAAAATAAGGTTCAGTTCATTGAATTAATGAAGTTCAACCAGGGAGCACAGAATATACAAGTGAAGAGAGGAATAAGCTTCTAAGCAACAACTACTGTGACGCATTTAGACAGCATTCCCAAATCACAATACTTGATGTTTTTGCCAAAAGGTGAAAAAAAACCCAAGCCAACAAGAAAACAAGAAAGCAGAAAAAAAAAAAAAAAAGAAAGACCATTTCCTGACCAGACTCATTGCTCAACTACTGTCTCTTTTCAGGTTCTTCTCCACATTCACAAGAAATGTGACCCTTGTGTGCTGTTGCTGGGGGTCAGCCTCGCTCCTCACAGGGATGGGGAAATATGTGATTGCTGGATGAAAGTAAAAGGGAAGTGGCTCAGCCAGCAGAAACCCTGGAGGTGTTTCCAGTGCTTACTATACTTAGAAGACCCAGCAAAGCCATGTTTTCCCTCCTACGGTTTCTGGAGGCTGTTTCCAGCCTTCCCTTTTAACCTGAGAACACAAAAAATGCCCCTCTGGGTCAGACTAGCGGTACATCATGCCCAGTGCTCTATCTTAAGAGAAGCAATTTAAGGAGAGCATGTGAACCCAGCCACTCTCTGTGACCCCATTCCCTTTATCCATCCCCCAACGCCCACACTCATAGGTCTGTTAAGGATGCTGAAGGGCACATCCCTGTCTGTTCTTTTCCTTTAATAGCTGTTTACGGACCTGTCACCCATGACTATGTCTAATCTTCGTATAGTTGTTTGTAACAAAAGGAAAGGAGAGACCTCATCCTCAAGACCCCTTATTTTGTCCAGGAAGCTGTATTTCAAAGCATGCAGGCAGCGGGGGGGGACAAGATCAGCAAGTACTCCAGCCTGAGGATTGCCTTCCCCTGGTGTATACACCGTACAACCTAACAAGGATCCTGGACTTCATCAGGAGCTCTCAGGAATGTGGAGACACAAAGGCAACTACATTCCTCTCTGCCTCTGTCTGTACTTATGTCTGTCCCTTTTGGGAAAGCCTTTTTTTTTTTTTTCCTCCCAGTTCTGCCTCTGCAGAATTGTTTGACAAGGATTTTTAACTAAATGCTGGGAAGTTCCTATTTGGCCAGGGGACTGTGAGATTTTCATTTGGGTAAATACATGAAAATTTAAGCTACTTGACTGACAGAGTGTTTGGGGACAAGGAGAGCCTTATCTGCTGTAATGATTTGATAAATTTACCATCAGAATGACAAAGATGTGGATCCTTACATAGGGGAACCCCTTTCTGCCTAATAAACAGTGCTTGCTCCCTTGCCTCATCAGGGCATAAGGCTGACTTACTAATTACTCTGCATTGCCTGGAAGTCAGAAGATGCTATCCAAATACTAACTGTTCTTGTCTTGTAAAGCAAAAGGCTGCATTTGGGTTTGAAGATTTTATTTTGGTGAAGGCACAACCAGTAGTTTGTTCTACAGTAAAACTATTCACACAGCTACTCGAGGCAAGTATAAATCATACGGACTGTGCGTGGTACAGGAGAAATCTACTCTATGCAAAATTAATGTTGGGCTGGCCCAGCAGAAGCAGCGCACATAGCAAAGGTGAAGTGCACAGTCTTAGGGGGAAGCTGTGTGTCTGCCCACCTGGCAAATTTATGTCTTTCACCTCTAGAACTTCAATTCATACACAGTGTGAGGTAGTAAGTGAAATGAATTTATTGGTGTCAGTTCATTCCCTAATGGGTAACAGTTCATGTCACAAAATCAGCACAGATAATTTGTCATGATTGGAAGTCTCTTCTAAAGAGAGGCTCCAGCGTGCATGGGTATGGAGGAATTAGTTGCTGGCCCCTGGGACAGATGGCAGAACTTGCTGGAGAAGCCCATGCTCCAGCAGAGGAAACTGAGGTAACAACTAAACCTCCCTCCTTCTTCCTCACCCTCTTGTGAACTGCGTCAGAGAAAGTTCTTGTGCTGAAAGTTCAATGCTAATGAAAACCAGGCCTCCCTCAGATTATACCTCATTTTAAGATGAGAATGAGATACAGTGGTTATGTTAGATCAACATGAAAGTCAGTGGGAAAACAACACTAACAGAGCAAAACACAGGCAATGGACCATATCTGCAGCTGTACCAAGAAAGAAACACCACCTAATGACCCCTAAGGGTTTACTGAAGGGGGGATCCCACTGACATCTCCAGGGGGGCTTGACACTGTTCCAGGTCGCTCCATCTCCCAGCTTATCCTTGGGAAGCTGGCCTTTCATTCCCTTCTTCAGACTCCCTTTCAATCCCTTGAGGCAAAGCAGTCAGGAGATACTGACCTCAGACCCTTGAACTGTGCATGTATCTGACATGAGAGTGCCTCAAAACAGACTTCAGATATTTCCCCTGATCTAAAATCCTGAAAATCCACTAACTGATCTGGAACAAACAGCACAGAAAGTACCTGGGAACACTCTTTTGGAGCACTGCCTGTGAGCAGCTCCTTATTGTGGACAGGACATGATAGTCACATGAAGCAGCGCTGGACTGGAGTGGGTCTGTCATACTGAGCAGGGGGCACAAGGACAGCCACATCACTTCAGGTCCTTGGAGAGGCTGAGGCCACATTTCATGGCCATCTCACCTGTGCCTCTTCTCAACCCATGTATAGCTGTGTGGCTGTTGCCACTTGTGTCCTGGAGCCAGGGTGGCTGAAGTACTCCTGGTAGAGGCAGGGCAGGGCTTTTTGGCACCGAGACGTTGTTGTCCCATGGACTGTTTGATTTCCACCTGCCATCATGTGAGTGCATTTTTGAGGCCAAGTCATTTTAGTGGTAGCTGTGAAAAAAAAAAAAAGAGATAGGATTGTTAGGTCTGTTTTTCTGAAAAAAAACAGTCAGAGGCTACTGGGAAAGAAATAGCAAAATACATATTTCACCCACTGTCATCTTGCAACTTTGATGCCAGTCCTCTCTTGTGGTTGACTCAAGGAGGATCACAGGAGCCACAAAAAATTTGTAAGATGATGTTCAGTCTCCTCTTATAAAAAGTTATTGCTTAAGGGAGGGCTAGAAACTTCTTCCTGTCCCCTGGGAAATTCTGAATTAAAAAAATAAGGAAGCAAGGGAGCAAAAAAACAGGTCAAGGAAACAAGTCTCAATCCATTTTGATTCCAAAGGTGAAGGAAAATGTATAAAAATAGGAATCTGTGTGTCTCCTGCAGGGCTGAAGTCAGAATCACCCAAGACTTCACAGAGTAGGCTGGCCATCCACCTGCTCTCTCCAGTGCACTGAATGGCTGGCCAGGAAGCCAAGTACCTGGGAAGCCCAGCAGCTGGCAAGCCCTAGGAAGTCTCACTGACAGGGAGTCTGAAGCTGGGGGCTTGGCAGCGTCCATCCCCTGCCTGCCTTCTCCACACTGACCTTCCAGGTGAGATGCCAGGAAAGGAGGTAGGGAAGCTTTCAAAACTTGCTTGGCAGAGAGGATATCATCCCGCATCTGCCTGGTTTCCAGGAGGATGTAATCAAAATTGGTGTGTTTCTAGTGTGTTTCAGTGCTGGTGTATTAGATTTTTCTATGCCAAACAAGCATGGCAGAAAATTTACAACCAGCTGTACTGTGAACACTGAGTGCTTTAGCCCAGTCCATCTTTCCAGTGAGCAGCCAGAGAAACCTGGGGAGCAAGCTCACCCACCTTGATAACAATGTTCCTACAGCATTCAGCACTGACTTCTTCAGATATGGGGCACATGGGAAGCTGATAACAGTGCCAGGAGAGTGGAGTAGGGTTATTGGTTGAACTCCATGATCTTGAAAGTCTTTTCTAGCCTAGATGATTCTATGATTCTGTGACTTCAGGCCAAGATGTGCAGAGGAGGGACATGACCTGTCAGCCTTTAGTTTATGCCTGTTCTTCTAGACAGGCCATGGGCTTGACTGTTGACCTGCGCTCATTTCCAAGTCCTCCCCTATCAATCAGATATGCACACATACTGTTCCAGTAATGAATCAAGCTGGCTTGTTCTTGGCCTCAATCAATCAAGCCTGTGTACCACACAAACTTTCATCTGCGTTGGAAATAACAGATAAAAATAGCCCTAAGCACAGCCTATGAAGAGTAACTTCCCATTGGGCAGAAACCTTCTGATGTGCACAGGTGTGTCAGAGATGCTGGTCAACAATTAAACATGACAATGAAGAAGATCCAAACTCAAATAATTTCTATTAAAAATCTGTATTGGCGTAGAAAATTCAGAAGGCATTACAAGCTTGAACTCTGGGAAATTCCAATCATTTACCAAAAAGCAGAAATTTCTGCACTTTGTTTTTAAACCTGCCTGAGAAAAAAAAAACCTGTCAGAGTTAACTGGGGCACCTTTGAGCCAGTAGCCAGGAATGGGCTGCATAGCCAACCTGTGTAACTAGAAGTTTCTGCTAAGGTCTCATAAAGATCTGGGGAGAAAGACTCAGAGCAGAGGTGTTCACTGGCCCTGGAACATGTCAGGGTGATGAGCCATCATGTAACCTGATGGAGACTGGTCTATGAGATACTGCAGAAAATCCTTATTAGGCACCACCTGCTTATCAAGCAACTCAACAAGCTCTCCTTGAATCACTCTATGTAAACTTACAAAAAAAAGTATCTTTATGAATGTTGCTTTTCTCTCACAGCTCTGCTGGGCTGACCATTCAGGATATGAAAAAAAAAAAAAGTAAGCTGTACCAGATGCATGCTACAGACCCAACCAAACTCATGTTTATCAGCTCCTTCCAGATGTTCCTGCAGCTGTATCACCTCACCATCACCACAATTTGATGTGGCACCAAAGTAAATTAAGAGGTACATTTCTGTAGGCCTTGCTGATGCTCTGTGCTGTGTGTACTCCAGCTCACTTCTCAGCCTATTTTTTACACGCTAGTGTCCTCAATTACTTTTCCAAATGAAAGGGAGTCATGCTACTTTAATTAAACATTAAATTGAAGGGAGAAAAAAAAAAAAGAAAGAGGGAGGGAGCTGATGTTTGCCAACAAGGAAAGGATAACAGTGAGAGATTGCTGCTTCTAAATGAAACTTCACAATGCTGCTTTCTGCAGTGAGAGGCACCCTGGGCTGGGGCTCATGTATCAAAGTACAGCTCAGCTCCTATTCAATTAATGTGTCTGTTTCAATGGGAAGGCTTTGTAAAGCATTGTTGGAAATGGTTTCTAATTTTCCCTTCAGTTTTTGGCTGGCTTAATTAAACTTACACCTACCGAACCCCTCTGTCTCTCTAAAGGCAGACCTGGTTATTGACCTAAGGGATTTTTTTTTAATCATTTCTGTGTTTCTGTGGTCACCTTCAGTGAATTAGCAGATCCTGATTTTTTTTAAGGTTGATCCAATACTGTGTTCTGTTCCCTCCCCTTCAAAAAGATGGCAGAAATGTGTATCATCTTTCCCTTTCTGTGGGAGCCTGAAAACTTAATCAGCGGCAACTCTTCAGGCTGGGGCTTCCTTAAATAAAGAAGTCATGCAAGCCAGTGTCTCCACAGCAGAACCAGGCACTTATTGCCTCTCACCCAGGGGTAGGATTACCTGTGAGAACAAAATCACTCACACGTACAAAAGTTCATGGGAGAGGGTCCTCATGAACTTAGGGCACAAGTTTGTTTCATGAGTAAGTAAGATGAGGTCTGGTTTGTTATCAGCTTGGGTCTCAAGAGCGAGAGAAGCCCTGTGAAATCACTAGTGTCTATGATGGATGAAATCACATGGTGATCTCCTTCTCACTGAACAATTAGTAAAGTCTTTCTTCAGTTGACTGGTCTTACAAGACTTGATGGTTTTACTATACTTGGGATATCTCTTTCCCTCAAATTCAGTGGAAATCTGCTAAAGGGTTCATAAGTTATGGGAAGGTCAAATGAGCATACACATGATTGTAGAAACCTCCCCTCCTTTGGAAAGCAGGCTGAAAATGATTTTGAAGCCTGAATTATGTGTTTGGCTGAGTGAAGATTCATGCCACCCACTTGTTATTTACCTGTGGGCCTGATTGTATAAAACACGGCACCCGTACCTCATGTGATGTTCTCACTGCTGGCAGTGAGTACCTTTGAAATTTAAGCTCTGACGACTTGTTGAAGGATAGGAACTCTCACAAATGTCAAAATACAAAAGAAGGCTTACACAGAGAGAACATCCTGTGGCATATGAGCGTTGCTGTTGCACAGCCATTCTTGTCACTAATAAAGCAGGGGTGAGAGTGGGTAAACTGGGCTGCTCCAGCAGGAGTGACTCATGGTGGAAAGAATAACAAGCCTGAGATCGGAAAACTGAGAGTAAGTCTTATGAGCAGGTTCGCCTACTTATTCTTTTTTCCAAATGTTCTGAAAGAGCAGCAGGACATAAAGTGTTTCTTGGGGTACAGGTGACTAAAAAATTAAAGGAGAAAACATTCTTGTCAGCCCACAAAAGACTATGTAGGCTTGCCCCCATCTGGGGCAAAAAACTCGTCCCATTCAGACCTGAAACGTTGTTGTCACATGCTCTGTAGTGGAAAAAGAAATGGAAGTGCATCAACCAGCTGGATTTCCCACCCACTGTAGGCAGGATAGCTACTCACAGCAGGGAGCTAAACATGGTTTCTGCTCTGCATCGTGACTGTGCTATGGATTAGATGCAGATTAACCCAGCAACCTGACATCAGCTCTCATCCATACCTAAGAATATAAGCAAAGGGAAGCTGATGATTAGGAAGAAGAACAGGTGAAGCTCAGCTCAAAATTTCAATGTCATTGAAAAAAAAAAAAGATAATCAAAACCAGAGTGAGATTGTTTTTTCCTTCCCATAAGCCTATGCTGAGACCTCAAGGGCTGGGTCATTCTGCTGAGGGTTCAGATGAGAGCGATAGAGAAGTCCAGCCTAGACCAAGGCTCCCAACATGGGGTCTCCTATGCTCTGTGCTTGGTTCTGTCACCAGCCAGACAAGCAATGCTCCTTCTTCTTGCCTTCCTTCATTTCAGCCACTTCTGAAGTGAAGGTACCAAAACATCCTCACTACACAGAAATCTTCTCAGCACTGTGGGTGCTTGGGGAGTTACAAACGCAAGGTGCAGCATGGCTGCAAAGTGAATCAGGAACAAGCATCAACCAAACTCTCTAGCACAACCACTCCTGAGATTTATGTAGGAAGAGAAGTTGGATTTGAGACAGATTTGGTTTGATCCAGATAGGAATACACTTCATTTCTAGGACTGTTTCTAATAAAATAAAGACAATTCTCTCTGGCTTATCGCTAATCACTGTAGGTGTGATACAGAATCATTCATGCCTTTATTCTGTACATTTTTAACTTAGGAAAAGCGAGTTTATTCAAGCAACCCTTAGAATGGAAACCTGTGATAGTGGTGGTTTTGGGTAACTAAGATCATTTTGGCTTAAGAGTTTATTCTGCACACACCTTACCCATACCTGAGGAACACCAAGGGGTTCAGGGCAAGGTGTGGTGAAACAAACTTTCCATGCCTGAGGTAAGGCAGAGGGGCTGTCTAGCCTACTGCTTTCCATATGAAAGTATTTTATCTGGGCACTGTTGTTATGTTATTATTGTTATTATTATTATTATCATCATGTTGAGATAAGCCCTCAAGCACGCAGGAGTGTGGGAGCCTGGGTGCACCAGAGGTCTGTGTCACAGTGTCTCTGGAAGGCCAGCAGCCAGGTTGTATACCAGAAGCAACCTATGTGCTTATTTTACCTTTCTTTTAGGATAGTTGCAGAATATGGCACATTAAAATACACATTGTGATGCATTTTCTCACTTGCTCTAAGACACTGCTCACTTATCAAGCAGTTCTGTGAATGTTGACACTGAGAGGAGCAAAATGTGTGCAACTGTGTTTCAGACCTGGCCAGCTTTGGGCCCTGAGAGGTGTGGAATGCTTCTCTCTTGGTTTAGAAAGGTGCTCTCTCTGGTGTGAGGTCTCCGACAGTGGCTGAGCTCATTCAGCAGCATGGCATCCTGGCCAGTGGCAGGTCTCTTCTCTTCACAGCTGTCTTTTTTCACAGACCTTGTAAGAACTGAATTACCTAAGCAGCCTCCACTGTGCTTCTGCATTTTGTTGGCTTTGTCCAGAGCATTTCAAAAGTTATTACAAGGAGAATCACACACACATGGCATTGCTCACATAAGCCTTTAAAAATCCTGCTCCTGCTATGCTGATTACCATGGATAGTCCCTTTAGCTGAAAAATGAATCATAATTGTAGAAAACAGTGCAGAATTTGAACCTAAGCCATTAATGCTAATGTAATATATGGTGAGAAAATACTATTAACGTTTGGATAGATGAGTTACAATACTCTGATTACCACACATTTGCATTCTGTAGCTTCTGTGTGATTACAACCTCAGCTTTGAAGTTTTGTTACCACACACGTGCACATGGTGTGTGCACATTTAGAGCCAGAGCCAGTCTGCAACTATTAATAATATTGATTGCACAGTGATTCCTACAGCGCCCAACCAAGACCTCAGAGAGGGAGGACAGATGATCCTCAGAAGGTGAATTGCCATCCATTTTTCAGGCTGAGCTTCTGGAGCTTTATGGAGGGGTGACCTCACTGAATTGTGGCTGTTTAATGGTTCTTTAAAGGCCCAAGTCCAAGCTAGTTGTCCAGGCTTCCAGTACGTTCAGTGGAGTGAGAAAAGCACCTCTAGAGGGCAATTCATTCCACATATTGCAGCTGCCTTTGGCACAAGGATCTCAGGAGCTTATCTCCCTTCAGGTGCCTGGAGCCGGCTGAAGTCAAGCCTCCACAAGGTGATTCTGCTGGCTGCAGGTGCTCAGACTGCGCAGAGGATGCTGCATTGACATCCAGTCAGTCAGCAAAACGTTTTTTGCTGATTCACTTACTAGTGTTTTCCTTCATATTTTTCCCTATGAAAACTTTTCTTCTGCCTTTTCTGGTTAGCCTAAAGATCAGGAGGATTACCTTGGCCTCTCTTGGTGCTGATGTGCTGCATGTGTTCTCCAAGACATGAAAGAAGAAGCCCCTGGCTACATCAGTGGAGCAGCAGTGTCAGAAGGTGGCAAGACAGACTTAACTGCCAAAATAACTGTGATGGTTCTGGAGCTTTTTATGTGACCAAAAAGTAGGAAGGAATCAGATGGGGAGTCATGAGGCCAGAGATTATGTCCAAATGTGAAACATCTGGCAAGCTCTATACTATTGGTAGGCCCATAGTCTAGGCTCTATCAGAAAACAGTAAGGTAAATTATGAACCTGCTGAAGATCTTGAGGACTCTCTAGAACACAACTTTGATGTAAAGTACCCATTTCCTACATTCTGCATGTGTCTAACAAGTTTTCCCTATGTTCTTGCAATAACATCCAGCCTGGAGGGTCAAGTTCTGCTCCCTCTTCAACTGAGAACAATTTCTCCAAGATGTAGTTCCCATCATGCTGGTGCAAGTGAAGAGAGTGGCTGACCAAGAACCCCTCAGGCTGTATCCCTTCCTGAAGGACGTGCACAGGGTTAACTCTAATTGCCATACTGAAGCTGCAAGGTGGAGTGCTGTTCACCTTTAGTTTCAGAGAGAAATATAAACATACATACGTTGCCAACAAAGCCCATAAATACAGATTGAGTATTTTGCATCCGCTTTGTGCTGACTCCTCAAAAGGCTTTGTAGTCCTGGTGAAGGTAGAACAGCTGCTTGGATCACCCAGTGTATCCTTCTCTGGACTTCATGAAGGGTACTGGAAGACATGTTGACAGGTGCAAAACAGATCTGGAGTATACTCTGGCTTTGCAGAGAAGGTCACTTTCTATTGGTGCAGAGCAAAGTGCATGGGCACCAAACCTCACCCAGGGAGAGCTGAAGGCAACATCATAATGCTGGTCTGCCCCATCCTTGGACATGGCCAGAAGGAAATGCTGGCTGCTGGTTAGCATAGGGAAGTGTTTGTGTGTGGGGAGAAGGGAGGTGCTGATTTTGTAACCAGCATCTATATTGTAGCTTTAAATTAATGGTGACTTGTCTTAATCTTGGGAGAGGTGTTCTTTCTTCTTCTTGTCCCTGTAGCAGAATAAATGAATGAAATAAAAAATGAATACGAACTTGAGCCTTCACCTAATGAATATTGTGAATAGAACCTCCTATAAATTACATTCCAGACTCCCAAGAGGTAATGTCTCTTATATATTACTGGGACACTTAGATGTTTTTTTCAAAGGCTCTCTTACAGCAAACCCCTGAAAAGTTAGCACAGCTCCTGCAGGTTAGAGTGAGTCTAATGGAGGAGGAAGATCAGCAGGGTCATTAGGAAACATCATTAGAGGCTTAAGAGCTAATGATCCAAAGCACACTGACATTAACGTGACTCTTTTCTTTGGACTTCAGGCACCTGGGCACATGAGTCCTTACTCGTGATATTTAACATGTCTGGTTTGCATGGATGATTATCTATCTTGGAATGGAAGAGGGTTTTCTCTTCTCCCCAGAGTAAAAAGCAAGCAAATAAACCCCTTGTGCTAGACAAATCAATCCCTAGCATTGGATACAAGTTTTCCTAGAATTGGTCCCATCATTAAATCTGCTGCTTCCATTTTTTTTCCCCTGTGTTTATAAAGGCAAGAACTAGGTCTGTTGAAAGGGCTCAGGTTTTAGAATCATAGAAGCATAGAAATGTCTGGGTTGGAAGTGACCTCTAGAGGTCATCTAGACCAACCCCCGTGCTGAGAGCCGGGCCATCTTCAACTAGAGCAGGTTGCTCAGAGCTCTGTCAAGCCTCACTTTGAATGCCTTCAGGGATGGGGCCTAGGCAACTACCTCCCTGGGCAACCCGTTCCAGTGTTCCACCACCCTCATGTTAAAGAACCTCTTCCTTACATCCAATTTAAATCCACCCCTTTCTAATTTAAAAGTATTGCCCTCATCCTTTCACTCCAGGCCTTTTTAAACAGGGCCTCTCCAGTCATTTTACAAGCTCCCTTCAGGTACTGGAAGGTGGCTATTAGGTCTCCCCTGAGCCTTCTCTTCTCAAGGCTGAACAATCCCATCTCCCTCAGCCTGTCCTCGTAGGAGAGGTGTTCCAGCCCCCTGATCATCCTTGTTGCCCTCCTCTGGACCCGCTCCATCAGGTCCATGTCCTTCCTGTGCTGAGGGCTCCAGAGCTGGACACAGTATCCAGGTGAGGTCTGACCAGCAGAGTACCGTGGTAGAATCACCTCTCTCAATCTGCTGGCCACACTTCTTTTGATGCAGCCCAGGATGCAATTTGCCTTCTGGGCTGCAAGCACACACTGTCATGAAATGACAGTGCTGACTGCTATTGCAAGAACATAGGGAAAACTTGTTAGACACATGCAGAATGCAGGAAATTAAATGAAATTAAAATTCAGAAATTAACAGTCACTAAAATCCTTCCTACTTGGCTGTTGCAGCTGTCACAAAATACTGTTCCCATTCACTACAGTCAATCCACAGGGACAAAACTAAGCTATAGGTGTAGCACATGCATCTGATGAGCTATTCTAGAAGCCAGAGCACACTGAGTTGCCATCCTTGGATTTAGGCAGAAGTGGGGTGCTTTCAGGGGTACAGAGCTAAGGCAACTGCTTGGGTACCTGGTGATCTCAGGAGTACGCTCACTACACTTAAGCATCATGGTACCTGTGAAACTCACTTAATAGGTGGGTGGGAGGGCAGGGAGTTGGAAATGTTTGTTGAGACATTATCTCCCCCTGTGAGTCCTTGTTCCTGCTGTGTAAGCACGCTGTTTCCTCGTTCTTCTGCCTCCTGGCAAGGACTAAGTGCCTTCTCCCTTTACAAAACATCTGTCCCATGTTAGCAACTAGTGGTAGTGGCCAGCACTGACCATGGACACTGATGCTCCAGAGGTCTCTGTGCCAAAACTCACTGCCATACAGTGGGGAGACGTTTCAGGGAACAGGTCTCTCACTGAATGGGGCTGTGCAGGCATTTCTGTGAGGGACTCTGCCTTGCGTATCACTCTGTGAAGATTTACCCTCTGCTTGAAGCAACAGTTCCTGTGTGTGCATTTTGGCCTGATAATGGCTGTGTAACAGTCCGGGATCCCACTTATTTACATTACTCCCTGACAGTTTAAAAATTCATTAATGTCTCAGCAATAAATTCTTTGCAGACTTCCCTGAACAGATGAAAAATGGGGGATATCAGCTAATGAATTATCACAGAAATACTCTGAAAGGAGGGTCTGCTCTCTTCTCCCACCCTGTTCTTACAACTGAATGGAAAAGGGCTTGGGCTTTATCTTTCATTTCTTATTTCTGTTTTTTTTAGAGAATGTGGGAGTAATAGAGATGACCTCCCCATCTGCCACACACAGTTCATATGGAAACCATATGATCTCCTCCCCTCCATTCTGGCAACCTCTAAACTGGAAGGGCAGCCCTGTCTGAGACCCAGCATGAGCACCGAGTCACTTCCAATTCCCATCCTGTTCTCCATCCTTCCTGAGCAACCTACTTAATGGCAACAATTTACATACAGTGGTTTTACAGTGTGGACTATGATGCCCCAGGGACTTGATTTGAGACTCACAAAAACATTTCATAATCTTTACACTGAGGAGTTAGCGGGGCAGATTCAATATTCAGGTATGCTCATCTAAATACAGAAGTGCTTTGGGAAACAAAATCCTCCAGATTTACCTTGGTACAGGGAACAAAGTAAAGGTACCTGCCTGGACTCATGACCACTGTACATCAGTGAAAAATACCCTGCATATAAAATTCACAGTACTTTTTAGCTAAAGATATATGACAAGCATGCTACTATATAAACAAATATTGCAGAAAACATAAGGAGATCAAACAACAAACTCATCTTTTACTGCTCAGTTCCCTTTCCCTTCCTTCTCAAAAATGCAAGAGATTTAGAAAGAATTGAAAGCTGAAGTAAATTTTGTCCTTGTCATTTCTGTGATGAAGTTATGCCAAAAAGCGTTTTTCAAAATAATTCTATGCTATGGATTGCATGGATAAATGACCCCCCTGTAAGCCATATTAATTTTAAAATTTACTAGGGGTAAAGAGGAAACCCAGCTCAGAAACCATTGACAACAGAAAACTAAGAACTTGATTCAAGGAAAAGAGTTTTATTAAAGTTATGGAACACTTTTTAGTCTTAGCTACATGGAGATAGTGAAAATGATTACTGGGGAAGGGAAGATTGTTCCTAGTAGACCTTTACAGAAGTACTTTGCCAGGGAAGACCTTAAGCACCATGACATTTGAGGCTGAGACAGCTGAGAGAGGGGAAGAATAAGGAACAGAATTCCTCAGTCTCTGTCATTTTCTAGCAGGCAATTAATTTTATTTGAACCCTGACAATTTTATTTAAACTCTTCTTTTTACCAGATAGGAATATGAAACAGTGTCTTGAAATTAATAATAAATGAAAATAAAAAGTTTGAAATAATCATGATGAACACAGTTTTTATGCATACAATTGGTTCATTCCAGTCACAAAATTAAAATGAAAGTGAAATCCAGATGTAGATTGCTTTCTGTAAAACCCAGCTATTTCCCTTAGGACAGCTATCCAGCTGCATGGTGCCATAGGCTAGAACAGCATGAGGAGCTATCCATTTTCATGTCAGAGGCTTGTTTTCCATCTAGAGGATAAGAGCCCACAGAGAAAGTCAAGAAAGACTATTCCTCCTCCACCTACACAGTCCCATTAGTCCTTGTGTAAGCAAATGCTGGGCACGTTGCCACCCCATGTGAGGCACCACCAGCCGTGCCAGTTAACAGACTGACAACAAGCCTGCAGACTGCTGGTGATGCAGCTATTGCCTTCCACACCATCAGGTACCTCCATGGTGCATCACAGTGACCAGCCTCATAAGCAGGCTTAGGAAGTGTGCGTTAGATGAGTGGACAGTGAGGTGGATTAAGAACTATCTGAATGACAGAGCTCAGAGGGTTGTGATCAGCAGTGCAGGGTCTAGTTGGAGACCTGTTGTAAGCAGCGTTCTTCAGGGGTCATTACTGGGTCCAGTCTTGTTCCACATACTTATCAATGACCTGGAAGAAAGGATGGAGTGTACCTTCAGCAAGTTTGCTGATGATACAAAACTGGGAGGAGTGGATGACATACCAAAAGGCTGTGCTGTCATTCCGCCAGACCTGGACAGGCTGGAGAGTTGGGCAGAGGGGAACCTAATGATATTCAACAAGGGCAAGTGTGGAGTTCTGCACCTGGGAAGGAATACCACCACACACCATTAGCTATTAGGGGTTGACCTGATGGAAAGCAGGTCTGTGGGAAAAGACCTGGGAGTCATGGTGGACAACAGTATGACCATGAGACAGTAGTGTGCTCTTGTAGCCAAGAAGGCCAATGGTGTCTTGGGGTGCATTTAGAAGAGTGTGGCCAGCAAGTCAAGGGAGGTTCTCTTCTCTGTCTACGCTGCCCTAGTGAGGCCACATTTGTCCTAGAATTCCACATCTGCCCTAGTGTGCTACATCTGGTACTGTGGCCAGTTCTGGACTCCCCAGTTCAAGAGAGACAGGGAACTACTGGAGAGAGTCCAATGGAGGGCTACAAAGATGATTTGAGGACTAGAATATGTCTCTTAGGAGGAAAGGCTGAGAGACCTGGGGCTGTTTAGCTGGACAAAAGAAGACTGAGAGGGGATCTTATCAATGCTTATAAATATCTAAAGGGAGGGTGTAAAGAGGATGGGGCCAGTCTCTTTTCATCTGTGCACAGCGGTAGGACAAGGAACAATGGACACAAACTAGAACACAGGAGGTTCCACCTAAACGTAACAAAAAACTTCTTTACTGTGAGGGCAACAGAGCACTGGAATAGGCTGCCCAGAGAGGCTGTGGAGTCTGGAGATTTTCAAACTCCACCTGGATGCTCTAGGTGAACCTGCTTTAGCAATGATCACCAGAGGACCCTTCCAACCCCTAAAACTCTGTGATTCTGATTTCAGCGGTATCTCAAAGGGAACACAATGGTGTCCTGCCTATCAACCTTCCATGGACACATGTCCACGCCCCATACAAATATATCTCCAGTTATCCCTCTCCAGCCATACTCTCCAATATAGCCCAATGACGCTGGGGCTACGGTGGATCTCTCAGGGAACACCCATGCAAGGGAGGGTGTCTACAATTTGAAGAGGAAGCTGCTTGGGAAATTTTTTAAGGTACTAATCATGAGGAAAAAAACCCCACCAGTGTTGGAGCTGAGGTGCTTCTAACTTCCAATATGGATAGCAAAATCACTTCAAGGTGCTAAATGGCCTAATAAATACTTGGGAGCTGCCACTACTGATGTTAGTGAGTACATCACCTCTCCCGTTGCTGGCAGCATTGGGGACAAAAATGTCATGGACACCCTCTAGGATAAGTTAAATAGTTTTGCCAGTAATCCTACATGCAGGTGAACAAAACCTGTGTTTCTGACTCCTCTCCCTCACTCATATGAACACTGGCCTTGCCACACTGTGTTCAAGAAGCAAATCTGGGCAAGGAGGTGACCCCCAGCTGTGATGGAGCTGGCAGCAGGTGGGCTGTAGGTAAAGCACACCCTGTAGGTGTGAGACTGATGGTTCACTTTTCTTATTACCAAGCCATTACTTACAGCTGCGTCTAGGACAGTGTGTTTTCCAAGGAGGCTATTTAGTCTTTTATCAGTTAAGACATATGAATGTTGTCTTTGGGATGTGTGGCAAGCACATTATATATGTATATGTTTGTGTGAGTGTCAGTGTGTGTGTATGTTAAAAAAAAAAAAAAAAAAAGTACTCAGAAGCTCACAACAAAAAGATAAATGAATTACACTGTTATCCATGAGACTCTGCCCTGGAACAGGAAGGCCTGAAGCAGTTTCACATGCAGAAGATCACACTGGCTTTTCTCCAACATCCCCTGTACTCAAATGCCAAATATTCTGCCAAATCAGCCAGATTCAAATCTGCTCTGCACTCAGATTTGGTCCTTTCTGTCAAGTTACAACCTGGAATCATCCTGAAATTACAAACCTTCCAGCAAACCCTTCTACAGTCCTAAGACCAGTATCCAGACTTCAGAATTGAATTCTCTGATGTCTCTGAGTTTCTTGACTAAGTTTCATTCAGCTCATGTGACTTACTGTTCCTCCTTTTGGGATGATGGAAAAGATAAACTTACACTTGGATGTCAAGGGCCACAACCACCAAAACCACAGAAACCAGAAATGATTAAATAGGAAAATATTTTTAAAATATTTCTAGTTCAGATATGAAAAAAAGTAATGAACAGCAAATGCTTACAACAAATATTTTCTAACAAAATTGCATCTGGAGAGTTCTACCCTGTTCATTTTGCAGACCCATCAGGTGCTGTATGCATGTTGAACTATTCACATGATTTCAGCCCTCTAGGTGTGATTAGCCTAGCACTCACAAAAACATGATCCTAATCCTCCTAGAATGGGGCTGCACAGTGTACTCAGTGTGACCAAGCTGCAGCAGAGAAAGAGGAAGGCCATCTGCTCAAGCAATCCAAACTCAGTTAGTTTATATTAGTTCTTCCGTCGCTGCTACGTGATAGTCTGATTTAACAAACAAAAAATCTCTGTGTCAGTGGAAACCAAAATGAAAAGCCATCTTCCACAGCTCTGTCATATACTTAATAAGGTTATGTAACTAGCTATTAGTTTATTCTTAAACTAGCCATTTTTATTTTTGCCTTAAAAAGGCTAGAGAGAGGGAGAGGTGAATCATCCATGTATACCAACAGTCTTCCTACAAACCTTCATGCCAGTCAAAATTATATAGAAGCCAAGGTGCCTTTGGAATATTATTTCTACCTATGACTGCTCACAGTCAGTTGTGATTTCCTCCCCATCTTGCAGAAGTTTTCAAATCAGTCAGTTCAGGACTGCTCCTGGTGAGCAGGAGGTGTATGACTTTGGAAACAAAATCATTTTTCCCTGCTTTGAGTGTGCTTTTGCTCTGTCTCCTGTGAGAGGACACACACTACTTACTACTCTTCAAACTCCTGAGAATACATTCAAAAAAACCCCTCATAAACAACAACAACAAACCCGTAGATATGAAGATCATTTATCTTGTAAGCATTTCAGGACAACACTTGAGAGTCCTTGCACTGTGCTTAGCAAAAGGCATCCTGCCTTCCTTCTTCCAACTCTTTTAAGAAATAAAATGTGTTTAGTAACATATCCAAACAAGAAATTCACCTTACCCATGAATAAAGCACCAGAACAGGAATCAGGAGACCTTCTCTCTGTCCCACTCTGCTGGCGATCCAGAAGGGACAGAACCCCACTGGTGGGAACTCAACAGGTGGGCATGGTACATGGCTGCTCAGCCACAGGACAACAGTAATGTGACTATCAGGCATTCACCACCAGAGCAACTGCTGAAAGCCAGAGGGCTTCTCCTTTCTCACCCCTTCAAGTTGTTATCTGAGATCTGAGGCAAGAATAGAAAAAATGCCAAATGTTGTCCATCACCTTATTACAGTAAGATATTGCTGCCCAGCTTCATATCTGGAAGCTTGTCCTTCAGCACAGACTCTAGCATGAATGATTTATGTCAATCACAACCCATGTATGTCATTCACACAAGCCGCCAGGAAGCTCAGGTCTTTGTGAGGAGGTTGGGAATTGCACTCTGCTCTTGAAAAAGTCTATCTAAATGTCTTGCAGAAATAGTAAGCAAGAAGAAGCACCCATGGGCACTCTTTGGAAAAAAACAACAAAACAAAACAATAACAAAAAAACTATTCAGAGAAGATGGTTGTGTTTAGCTTTGTCTTCTTTATAAAAATTTGGAAGTGATTTAAACCTCTCTCCTGTTCCCTGATCTTCGGTGTTTTGATATAGTGGGATCTGGATCCAAATGATAGCTGTGCCAGTCCAAATACCAACATACCAATATTGGGAAGACTGAAGTTATACTGATTTTATCTCGCTCAGCTCAGGTGTGACTGGAAGGCTCTGCTCAAAGACAGAGCACAGCTGCTCTGAAGTGCAGTCAGTAATAACACCAACAATAAAAGACACAGAGAAGGGTACCCTGTCCACTGCGCTGTTCCTCACATGCAGAGTGGGAAGTCTGCAGAGGTTATTGCCCCAGGCTGTATCACAGGCAGGGAGCTGAGGCTGAAGATATTCCTGCTAAATTGCAGAGAATTCCTGGTGGTGACTGAATAAGTTTCTGGTCAGAGAGGTTGTAAAGAACAGAAGGAGAGAGATATTTCTTTGCAGAGCAAAAAGCAGACCTGTCTAGCATTACTAATGTTCCCTGTTGCTCTAGGAAGTCCAACACTGACTAGGTGAAGTTGCTGGAGGCTTTGTACATAGAGCAAATCTTTTAGGCTTCCTTCTCAACCCCCTTCCTCCTGGAACAGGAAGATTAATTCTCTGGGTCAATCTTGAATTTAAGAGGGTCACCATCAGGAATTTGTCTTACTATGACCCATAAGTTTTCTGTTCTGAGTTATTTTACCCCAGTTTTCTTCCTGGAAATGGGACTGTCCTGTGCAATTCTCCAGGATCTGACAGTCCCTCACCAAAACTGCACAGCCTTTGCTGCGCAGTGCAGTCTTGAGAGGACAAAGAGGTTGAATGCTGAGGTCTCTTAAGCTCCATTTCCTTTCCTCCAAGAGATTTCAACCTATCTTTGGGGGCTTTCTGCTAGCTACATCCCTTCTGTGGCAAAAGTGGGAGGGGATGATCTGGCTTCGTGCACTTTTTAAAAAGCTTGAGAAGTAAGAGCATTAGCTTCTCCACGCTGGCTAAAAAAAGGCTTGCTAAACCCGTTGAAACCAATTGAGGAGCAGAGCAGAGTTAATCCTGGAAAATGCTCATGGTAGCTCAGTGACGCATGGCCATGCAAAGGCAAAATGGTGTTGCTAGTGATCTGCTCAAAAAGGGCTACGAGAAGTTGCAGTTAAATGTTGGGATGGGGGTGAGCCCTCAGGGCTGCTGCTATGAAGCTTCTCATGCTGCATCTTTAACATTTTGCTCTTCTTCATGTAAGATTTTCTCTGGGAATTTTTGACATTTTTCCATCTGCCTTATCAATTCTGGCTCATGGAAGACAGGCATGAAGTACAGACACAAATGCTTTCTCCTTTGCAAGGGTTATGCTCCAGTCTCTGCTTGGAAAAACATTTTATACTGAATTATCACTATTCATTATTGTGCAGTGGTACAAACAGCACCTGTGTACCCAAAATGGGACTAAGTCCCCTCTGTCCCAGACACTGTACTTCCCGAGAATAAAAAGGTCATCTCCATTTTCAACCTTATAGTTTAAGCATCAGAAAGCATATTTAAACTTGCAGTGACATTCTGATTGGATCAAACATATTTGGGAGAAACATAAACCCTTTATTTAAGGTGTGAAAAGCCACAAGTTCTTAAGTTAGCTTGCTGAAGCAATAGCACCCTCCAGCCAAAATGCAGGCTTATGTCAAGGCCCAGATGAAAATGGTGAATCTTCTAAAGAATCTGAATTTCATGGAAGGATGAGGTTTGCTAGGCATAGTTTTAAGAGAGGGCTCTGTGTCTGTATGTACACAAATGCACAAGGGAAAGAAAAAAATGCAAATGCAGGAAGAAAAAGAAGGAAGCAGAAAGAATTGCTGATGGCAGGACCCTGAGAAATATCTGAAAGAATGGATGTGTAGAGTCCAAAGAAGGCTTGGAAGCTTGGCAAAGACGAATACTGACTGTTCTGTGACTCCCTTGGGAACAAGGTCTTTGGGCAGTCCCTCTAAATTAAAGGGACTTCATCCAGGAAGAAGCTATCATTAATTCTTTTGACTGAATCTCCCCAAAGTTTTGCTAGTGGCTTGAATTTAAAAGAAATTGCAGATCTTAGAACAGAAATCTATCACTTTTGCTCATTTTTAACACACTTAACTTCCAACAGTGAGTCCTCAATGGACAAACAAAAGTGTCTACAATGGAAATTATTGTCTACAAATTAGATTGCTCCAATAACAAACAGAAATCTTCCATGTGACGTGATGGATCCTATCAAAACTGTGCTATACAACTTGAATTTCAAATTCCAAATAACTTGTCAAACCTCTATTTCATTTTGGTTTATTTCAATTAGTTTCTGTTGCTTTGCTGTAGAGGGATGACAGCCAGTTAAAGCCCACAAGAATCAAGTAAATATTATCCTCCTTATACAAACATCACTGCAATCCTCTGATGCTGTTTGTTCATTGACATGGTTTCCATAGGGGCCACTCCTTCAAGTCCTTGTTTAATCTTCAAATTTTCCATGGAACCAAATTATTCAATTACGCTCTGGCCCCATGAAATTCTGCAAAAGCAGCTTAAGCGTAGAATTTCCGAACTCCAACGTTTTAAGACACAAGGTGTTCTCTTTAGTGAGTCAGCTACTCATCCCAGCTCTCTATAGGTAATCAGAAGGAGGATGATGACTCTGCAGCTTAGCTAATGGAACTCTTAAGGATCTCAGTTATCTTACTGACAAACTAAAAGGTGTCAAGTATTGCTTCATATGTCACTTTGCCATAAATACAATACCCTAACTAATCACAAGCTGGTATTAACTCCCCACCAAGCTGATGGCTATAAAAAGATGTCGTTCTGGCCAGTGTCTTGGAAAAGACCCCTCTTTTGCTGCTGTTTTCTCTTCATAGTTTGGACACAAGAGCAGAAGAGGCAGGATTGTGCTGACTCTCTCCACCTGTATCATCATGAACAACTCAGACTCTGTGTAACATGGACCCAGGGAAAGTCATTTGGCTAAGCATAACGTTATCCTTCCATCTGGCCAGGCAGTTTCTTTTGGCTCATTTCCAGGGAAAATCACACATAGAAAAGAAAAGGCAAAATCTAGTGCTGAAATGAGTATGTGATCAATGGCTATACTTGCTAGTAAGGTAAGGTATAAACACAATGGCCTCCATTCTTCTCTTTCTTTCTCTACTGTGAATCAAAACCAACTTTCCTGAAACAATGGAGTGTATGCTGAAAAAAACCCATTCTATCAGAGTTGGAAATCACATCTACTCTTTCCCCAAACTAATGGACATGTGCCTCCATGGCAATGAGCTGATATGATAGACATCTTCTAACCTGTGTCACTTTCCCTTCATGTTCTTCACATAGCAAGATTTATCCTTCCTCTTCACCATGCTGTGCTGCTCTCTGATATGATGACAAGCCAAAGTGTGGAACTGAGTGAGAAAAAATCCTGAGGCTGTTTTCATTAACATGGAGAGAAGATTCAGAATAGCCTTGTTTCTTGGAAGGTTTGAGAAAAAAAAAACCCAAAAAAACATAGCAGAGAAACATCGGTAGCGCTTATTCCCTTGGTTAAAATCAGATCTGATCCATCCATCAAGACTAGCTAAGCTGAGAACATCAAGTGGCCATACGGATAGTCTCTTTTTGCTGCTGTCCTTGTCACAGAGTTAAAGGTCTCATTTTTCTGAGGGAGACATGGAGGAAGTTCCCCGAGGAGGCACAGAAATTTTCCTCTTCTTCCCAAAGGAGGAAATATTAATGAGCAGCATTTGCAGGGCTGGCATTGCTCTGCACACAACAGTTTTGCTTTTCCACCTGTGCTGCATGATACCTCTCATGACTTGAAAGCTTGGATACAGCCCTGCCTAAGGATATCACCTGCCATGGCTGGCTTGTACTTGAAGGTGTAGGCAGAGTTAGGCTGCAACTGTCCCCTTCCTGACCAGCATGACATACCCCAGACCTTAGCCCTATAGCCGTTCTCTGCTCTCCTTGCTGAGGCTACTGGCCTCAGTGGTGACTGATTTTTCATAAACCATGAGAGGCTTGGAATGGCACAGATCCTACTAGTGTAGGCAGTCAGATGCTTTTGTTAATTACTCTTACATATTCCCTTGGAAAGGCTGCAGCATGCCTGTTGGATTCCCAGGCTAGCCAGAGGCTATCCAGAACATACAGGTCCAGGAACCTGACCAGCACGTTTAAAATGAGTAAATTGACTCCAGACTCTGCATACTAATTAGAAGCTTCTTTCTAGTAAAGGAATAACTTTACTAGAAATAGGACTGATGGCAGCCCTCTTGGTCAATCAGCTGTTATCCAGGCACCAAAATAAGCAAGCAGATATTCATTAGCACTCTTTGCAAATTGGCAATGAGTCCTTTTTACATATGACCCTGATTTAATCATCTAAAAACTCCTTTGGGAAGTGTGGTTTATCAAAGAAGCCAGTTATCACTGGTCACCACCAACTTGAACAGGTTTGAGCAGTTTACTGGAAATTTAGATACATGCACACCTGATCCATTCCATTTCTGTCCATCTCTCCTTATCACTATCATTTCACAAACAGCATAGAATATGCACCAGGACAAGATCTTAACACACTTGTTAGAACATAACACTTCATCATTGTCAGGCAGATAAACAAAAGTCTAATACTGAGGATACAGTGCACTTTTAAAAGGGCATAAACAATTTAGCACAAATGAAAAATAAATCTGGCCTGTCTTAATAAAGACCTCACAAATACACTGATTAATTACAATGAGGTATATGGAAGAGGGGGAAAGATATAATTCTAATACAGATTTTTTCATCAGTGTTGTTTTTCCACTTCAAACAGATAGGAGGAGGGGGGAAATATACCAGGTTATAAATGAGAATGAGAATCAAAATTCTTAGGAGTAAGTCCTCTCTGTCAAAATCAAGAAATTTCCTCTTTGATGCTAAAGAACATTGTTGAGCATTCTTGGAGGTGCACATAAAAACATATCAAGGAGTAGAGGCTGCTCACTGTCCTTCCAAATTTGTGCATTTTAAATATGGACATACATACTTGCACATAGATAACCATCTGTGTGTGCATGCATGTAACTTCTGAGGTCTGAGAGTCAGTGCTTCCCACAGGGAAGAGCAGTTCCATCCATCTGCCTATCATTGGTTTCTTGCCCCTATATGAGTTGTTGCAAATTACGGAAATCACTGTCCTACCAAGCATGATGCCAAGATATCATGCTGGAGCCTTTGTTTTTTCCTTATTCTGGAAGGACAATGAGGGAAGGGGAAGTCCAGTTTGGTAATAAGGCATCAACACCATCAAGTAACAAAATCACTGCATGGTGCGGGGTGTATCTAGACTTTTTGGAAAGTTAAAATGGGTCTTTATGAAAGAAACCAGGAGACACCTGTCCTAGGGAATGCCAGCTCCATTTCTCAAGTGGTGCTCAGCCCAGCTGCACATTGCCAGCGCCTCATCTCCATGCAGCATCTTTGCTCTCCATCCAGCAAGTCATACAGTTTACAAGGATCAGTTTTGCTAGACTCTACCCTCCAAATCCTAGTTCTTTCTCTGTACAAAACAGATAGCAATGATTTTACAGTTTGTTCCATTCACACCACCAAGCCTTTTCTGCTAGAATCTCTGCAGTCAAGCAGGAGCAAAAACTCCCTTAACAGACTTGAAACCCTCAGGTTTTAATGATCATGTTATCTACTCCTGTTCCAAACAGCTCTAGGTAGTGTTTCCAAACAGGAGAAACATTTTTTCTATGACAAAGCTTTGCACAGAGCTATTGTATGCAGAGGAAGGATCTTCCTATTGCCAGAGAAAAAATTAGGTAGTTTACATGCAAGGTCTCCCTGGAGCAATGAACATGCAGATAAAAAGTGAGAAAGGATAACATTAAAGTTCAAGTTTATTGCATAACTCTAAGCATGCATTTCCAGACTTTGACTCGGTTTGGTGTTAGGAGGAACAAGTCTTTCTTAGAAAATTTACCAAATACTCATTTTTCTTTCATTTTAACTTGCCAGCTGATCCAAAGCTTGATTCAAATGTAGTATTGCCACATTTGCTAAAGAAGCTTATGTTAAAGGTTTTTTTGTTTAAGTACTCCTCTGGACTTGTGCATTGTCATCCCAAATACATCTATTGTTGAATCTTGACTTATGTGTAGATGCAAACATTATGTGACAAATATATCATGTGTCCTGTTAGAGCAGAGCTAAGTAAGGAAGAACTCAAACCACAAAGTAAAGTTGCTTTTTCATCACAGCTCTCTCCAAATTTTGTCTCTTTATTTTGCATTTGTTTCTCTTACCTGATCACAGAAAACAAAAATACTGTTATCCAGTATTTTTATATATACAGTATCGTCACATTTCGTAAGAATATGCGAAAGGAGACTTTACCAGAATTAGCATGTTGTCCATAGGAATATGCAATCCTCATGTATCACTTCTTAATGGAGCAGACCCAGTGGTGTAGCAGTTCTGGGGAAATAACCAATTTTTTAGCTATTGATGAGAAAAAGAAAGTGAGAAAATGAGAGAGCGCTCTTTTCCAGTGGGAAATACAAAACTAATTATATTTTCCCTTAAGACCATACACAGACAATAACAACATTTCATGAGGTATATTTTCAAATAAATATATAGTGAAACAAACCCCCCTTTCTCAAACCAACTCTGACGATTGAATCTCACAAACAAGTTTTGCTTTAGAGATGTTGACGTCCAGAAACAAATGCAGGATTTTAAATGGTCAGAAAACAGTGCTAATTCTGTCATTTCTGAACAAAATTTCTTTTGCCTGTACCAACATATTTGGGTTTGCTTGTTTAGGATGCCTCTTAGATAGCAAACGTTGTGCTTTAAGAAACTTCAGTGTCTACTAGACCTATGTTAGCCCACTTGAAGCCCTGGAATTAGCTACTGTCAGCAGGAGCCACCTGCGTATCAAAGGAAATAATATTGTCCTTAGCAACTGAGAAAAGAAAAGAGGAACCTTTATAATAAAAGGGAAAGAAGAGACCGACAAACCTCTCTTTCCTTCTAATGAGCAAAATGAACAAGCTTCTTTTAGAAAGGATAGATTTTCACCAAATGAGTGAAACAAACAAACAAAACAAAACAAAACAAATCATTTACAGAAGACTAGGAAGCTACATGGTCTGTATTTCAGGCTGAGAAATATAAAGACAAACTACCACCACCACCTAATTAAGTTCTCCCTCATTTTTGAGACTACGGTGTAATCTACTTGTTTTTCAGAAATGAAAGAGATCAGCAGACTAGTGTGTGATGGCATTGTTGAGAGGCACCTGAAGCATTACTGCAGGAAGCACCAGGCAGGAGCTAAAATGTCCTATAATGAATAATGTTAGAATCTAATTTTATCTTTACAAACTTACAGGTGAAGTAGACAGGATAAACTTCTTTAGAGAAGCCCAGCAAGCAGATAGACTGGACTTACACTGCACCTCTCAGGATGGCTAGTTCAAATTAAATCATTAGCTGAGAAGGAATAATCCTGGTAGGTTCAGAAAACCAGTTTTAAATTTGGCCTGCTAGCAAAATTCTGAATGTATTTACTCTGCATTCCATTTCTCAACCCATATTAAAGCTCCATAGCATAATCAATTATAGGCTTATTGCAAAGTACAGTAGGATTCAATCTCCAGGAATGCCTCAGGGTATGTCTTAGAAGGACGATAAAACTAACAGTAATGGGTCTACAGCTTCTAAGGCTAATTTCCACAGTTACAAATTTTATAAATAAATAGAAGGAATGTCAACTCTCAGTCACTCAGCTTGAGGTCTCTCTTGCTGATAATTCCTCTCTTCTCAGATACTCTCCTGTTTCTCAGATATATTCCTTTTTCTGTTCCAAAGCCCCTGGGATTTGTTCAAAGCACCTCCATTCCTACCTTTCACATTGCTAAATGGAGCAAAGAACTAACACAACCAGGAATACAGAGCTAGTACAGGAGGAGATAGTGCCCTCCCTGCTGTTGAAGTTGCATCTCAAGGAGTGATCGCCTGCAACTGTGATTTCATGAGATCTCAAACTAAGCAGCATGAGGTGGGCATGAGATGGAGGAGAGTCTGTCTTGGAAAATTCAAGAGCTATGGGTAGTGGCATGGGTTGTTTTGTCGTAGTTTCTCTTCAGCAGACTAGCTGACACAAGAAAAAAAGACTCCCAAACTCCGTGGCTGTCTGCTGGAGTTTGTGAGATTATTTGTATCATGTGAAGTTAAAACATGAGGAGCATTCTGCCACTGTAATTGCCATTTCACACTGGACACTGCTGAGGTCCACTACCAAGTCTCACTAGACTCAGTTAAATTGTGCTGTGTTCCACCAGCAGCTGAATTTCAGCAGCGAAGGTGTTTGCCCAGCAGTCCATGCAGCACTCTGTGCAGAAGGAAGCCAGAAACTGTGCTGAGGACAGTGTTCCTTGCTCAGCAACAGTGGTGCCTATGCCACAGGGCACAGTCCCCAGCACCCACTGGAGCAGCTTCCTCTAGCACATCAGAGGTGCCAGCCAAGACTAAGTTCTTGAGTGGGATGCAACTCTGTGGGCCTGGGGCCTCCTGCTGAGGCTGGGGCAGGGGTGACTGTCTTCTTGCCTGCAGAAGGTGTGCACTAGGGAAGGATCTGTCTTGACAGGTAAAGAGGCTGAAGGAGGAGGTATATCAACATCTGTGTATCAACATCTGGCTATGCAGCTAACCTCAACACAGAGGTTCAGCTTTTATGATCATAGGGGAACTCTTTGAGCATTAGGGACTGACAGGAAGAGATGAGAGCCACCTGATCATCTGGGACAAAGCATATTTGTCAACAGGCTGGATAGGATAACCCTTTGAAGAGCACATTATACTAGGACTGGCATAGTGACAGAAGAGTACCTGCAAGCAAGTGAGGAAGTGGTGGAACAGAACAGCAAGCAAGGATAGCAAGATAATGTGGACAACAGAGAAATTCCATTTACACATGAGAAAAAAAAATAATTTACTCTAAGGCTGTTTGAACACTGCAGCAGGTTGTCCAGAGAGTTTGTGGAGTGTCTATCCCTGGATACAGTCCAAACCTGACTGGACATGTCCTCTGCAAGCTGCTGTAGGTGGCCCTGCTTTGACCAAAGGGGTCTAGGACTTGCTTCAACCATTCTGTGATTCTGCCTTTTCTCTCCCTCCACTCCTTCCTGCATCCCTTTCAAAGATACTGTCTCACAGTTTCCCATGCCAGTGCAGCTGTTCTCAAAGATGGCAACACAGAAAAAGGCGTATAGCATTGCTGCTTGATGGTGTGGTTAAAATCCCAACAGTATTTTGTCTGTTAACATTTCCAGTGTCCTTATCCCGGGTGAGATTGCACTGGAAGCAATGAGACTAGAGACAGCAGAGGAAAATAAACCTCATTACTTCTGAGTCCTCCATTAAAATGTAATCTGTTGTACGCTGTTATAATCTTTGACAACAAATGTTGGCCTTAAAGGATAAGATTAAAAGCCATGGGGAAATAACATGCAATTGAGATGGCCAATGAAAGCATACCAATATCCACACAGTCTTCAAGATCTAATATGATCTAATAAACAGGAGCTCAACCTGGAACCTGAGACTGCCCAAATCCTCTCCTCTGCCGCTCCCTTGGTTGTTTAACTTCACACAAGTCACTTGACCTTTCTTTCCATATCACTTACACACACATCCTGCTTGCTCCTGCACCTAGCTGTGAAATGCTGTTTAAAACAATCAACTACCCACGGATTAACGGAATTAATCAGTTCCTTGGTGTATGAAGAATTCTAATGCTGCTATTGCCATCAGAGTATTCCTTCTAGACTAGTAACTGCCTTTTATAAGAATGATGATACTGTTTCTATACAGTTACACAATGGATGTCCCATCACCTATGAACAGCATCATGATTCACATTGGATGTTTATATAGGAGAGGGATCCTTTTGGGGAGGCATTCCAAAACTCTCCCTCTCTTAGAAACCCCTGGTGTAAGCCATATTTGCTGCCAAATTATTAAGGGAATTCCATCCAGGTTTATAGTCACTCAGGTATTTCTCTTCCTGACCAAGTTCAGCAAAACCTATGCCTCTCCATGTTGAGACATCTGTACTTCAGAAGACTATGTACATCTTCCACCTGTGGGTATACAATAGTTGTGCATAGCAGAAGAGAGAACTGGCTGCTCATTACTTACAGCCCATTTAAGTCAGGTTTTCAAAAAGAAAGAAAGATAATTTTTGCTTTCTCTATTTCTTAGAGGTGAAAATCGTGAGAGTGCATTCTGGCTGCTTCATAGCTTTCAAATGTGGTATCATGTTACTATGGATTGTGGGGTTGCAAGTCACAGTTAACACCAAGGCTGATGCATGAGTATTTTGTGGGGGTTTTCAGTCTATTAGCCCACTGGATAGCCCTTTGGCTTTATTTTTAGCAGAATTGTACAGACTGGGAATTTGCTGAGATAGAGTGATACCTGCTCCCCATTCAAGCCAACCTATCCCACTGATAGTTCTGGTAGGCCAACAACTGCAGGAAAAGCACCCATTTGCTTTTTCCTCAGAGTAATCCCCCCCTGAAATACCAATGAGAAAATTTCTCATGGAAGGATGTAGAAAGAATCACATTTTCTTCATGTCATTAACCCTGCTCCCAGTTCTGGACTCTGTAGTTCCACCATTGCCGGAGAAAGACTGTGTCATTTTTCCAAGAGCTCAGTGTTACCCCATGTAATTCAAAGGCTGCCCTGACAGGCCAGTGGGACTGTGAGGTGCAAAGATCAAACCACCAAACTGACCAGGAATAAAGGCAGGATCAGTTATATGTGTACAGGGCCACTATGAGAGCGAGGTGCAACATGGGACAACATGGTGGTCTCTTGGGTCTTTAATATGTCTATCATGTGGAGTGTTGTAGAACTGAACAATATAGACCTTTTAATTAGAGGTGGAGACAGATACCTCATGCATCCATGCCAGAAATATCCAACCTGCCTGTTTTAAATAGCTTTTCATCCATGGCCGAGCTCTTTAAACTTTCTCCTTTTATTAAAACAGCTCAACTGAGACCATTTTAATGTGCCCCCATCTAGTTATTTTATTGGAAAATATTAAAAGTGTGGACCAGGTGAAATTAAATGCTTTGAAAGTGGAAATCAAGCAGTACTTTCAGTTTTTAAAAGCAGCTTCCCCATCTTGTGCTGATGCACTTAATACTATCTTCTTATTTAAGAGGTATTGTTTGAACTAAAATTGTGAATAACACCATAATGGGCATGAACAAAGGAAATTTAAGTAAGAAAAATATAGCTCATTAGAGAGAGTGTGATTAAAAGGATAAATGGACTTCCAAAAGCTTAGGATGTTTTTCTCTGGTTATTAACCAATTCTCTTAGCATTCCTTCCACAAAGTGGCAAGGGTAGATGGGAATAAAGGTAGGAGAAGCCAAAGGTAGCATGTCCTCCCCCAGGTGCTGAGAGCAGTAGGTCACTTTGAAAGAAAAGCTGAAAGGGATGCATAGAACAGGCCCCTTCTATATTGAGCACAGAAGTCATGTCTCTTTTGTGGAAAAGACTAAACGGTCACAGATGCCACTTTCTAGACTGGCATGTCCTATCTTAAGGATTAACACAGATGGCTAAGCCTTATGCATGGGTCAGGAGTCAACTGATGTCCTCACAATCATGTGAGCAAGTTAAACTCCATAACCAGAAGGACAATAGTGCCCACAAGTCTCTTGCCAAGCCAATTAGGCAGCCAGGCTTCAAAGTACTTCTAATTTCAGATGAGCATGGCTAAGAGAAAAGGTGGCTTTAGGACAGTAGTTGGCAAGAAACTAACCCCTCAAATGCTTTCTTCATCCATGACTAAAATACCTCCTCCTGGTTCCCACTGAAGTACTGCTTGTGTTTTAGGTCGCATCTGACACTAGGGTCATTTACAGAGGACAATAACAAGGCCTCGGATATCATCATCACAGACAAAGGATTGTCACTGTAGCGGTATCAGCAGCACTACTCCCAGTCCTGTGCCAGGCTGTGCACAAGCCCAGAATGGGAATCCAACCACACTCCTTCTCCCCACTGAAGGCTGCCCCTGACTGGTCTGCCCCTTCTGTCATGAGCAAGCACTGGAAGAGTTGTCTGGACATTCAAACAGTTGTCAAACAGCTCAAACTCCTCAGCACAACTTTGAAGTGACTTGCCTATCAACCAACGTCTGCCACACCTGACGCAGAACATCCCACTCTTCGTAACTTGAGGTGTGATATGGTGGTTGCAGTGGCATCCCAGTGCTTTTTTGTGGTTCACATTATCTGAAGGCTGAGAAACATTTCTCTAAGCAAAAGCACAGTTCAAGAGCTGGTGAAGAGCTGGAGGTGCAGGAGAGAGGGGGACTACAGGGTACAGAGTCGGTGAGGCAAAATGGCATATTATGGCATATTCTTTAGAAACTGTAAAGGCTGACTGTTAAAACATGACTATCCCACCTACCCTGGCAGAGCACCAGTGTAAGCTGCACCAGTTCATCTGGGAGAGAGGTGAGGACTTCCTGAGAGGCAGCATGACAAAAACAGGACACCAAAGCTGGCCTTTTGTGAACCCAATGCAAGATGCAGCACATCCATTTTATACAGGTCCCGCTGAAAGGACAGCTGAGTATGCTCATATCACAGCACTCTCACAAAAAAAAAGGAAAGGAGAGCTATGGGAACAGCACTTGTCCAAAATTTTGGGTTGTTGTGCTTTTTATTTTAATAAACAAAGCAACAAAGACATAGTAATACAAATAAAAAATGTAAAATATGACTTTGATTTGACCTAAAGAGGATATGAGATATGGACAATAAATAAAATATTTCTGAAACTAAAGAATAAATCTGACTCTGGGAATTCTCAGGGAGGGGGAAAAAAGCATTCATAAAAATTCACTCCTCTTCAAGCTGCAGCCCTGAACCTCCTATGCACTAGATGGGAGACACTGATAAATCTAGGAGGCCATACGTGCCAACCAGCTCATATGTTTTCAGTGAGCAATGACAGGGAGCCAAATTGCTTTATTCCGATTAGTGAAGGTCCTCTGACTGCAAAATACACTGTGCAAAAAAAATATTGAGTTTTAGTTCGCTGACACATCAATTTAAGAGAATTATTGCTCTCACATAGAGGCCAAAGCATGTATCTCCCTTCATGTATGTGCTGTAAAAACTAATTGTCAACTTTTATGTAGGGGTGAAAGGGGAGGGAAGGATGGGAATGGTACCTCTCTGACCTGTGGCAGCATGTTCTGACTCTCATGTGTTATCTCAGTGGTAAACTACTGGCATTTTGTGTTATTCCTAAGGACAAAACAAGCTCTCTGTAAACAGCATAAGCATGACTCACATTTTTTTTTAGCTGCCTTTTCTCTAAAGAAGTTTCTAGAAAGCTTTTTGTCCAGCTTCTTAGCCATAAAGTCTGACTGATGGCAAAAGAGACCACTAATGAAATCCACGACTAGACTATCTCCTACTGCAGCTTAAATTTTGCTTTCTTTAGTCACAGAAGTAATTTGGGGGGGTGAGGGGGGGAGGAAGGTGGGATGCCAAGGTGCTTGGGATATGTGGTCATTTCCGTGCCTCATCCAGGCAGGTTTTAAGCCCCGTCATGTGCTGGAGCTGATTCAATTATGCTATTTCCTGATTTGCTATGATGCTCCCCTCACTCAGAGGAAGGGGGGAGGCGAGTCCTACGCACGCTAATACCACTCAGACAATAGGCATGCGAAATTGATGTTCATGCAATATCTTTAAGTCTCCAGAGATTTGTATTTTAGCTATTGTATGAAACACTTCGCTTTCATTGCCTCTCTCCTTCACCTTTGTTTCCCAGCTCACCGTCTCATCTTCCGCCTTGGCTGGGGCTCCTGACTGCTGTGGGTTTCTTCATTGCATATTCAGGAGATCTACCGGTGCAAAGCAACTCATTTTCACCACCTGAAATTCGTACTGTGAAGGCAGAAATAATCAAATATTTTGAAAAAAACTGGTGAAGCGAAACACTGCACATTAATTATTGTGATAGTTATAGGATAATAACTAATTATTAATTATGCTTTCAGCAATTCCTGCCTAGTATTTTGTTGAAATCTTCAGCTCGTCATTGAAATTTGTATTAATTCTTCTCATGCAGCATTTTACAATCAAAATACATAGTGTGCTCCCATTTTTGCTGGAATGTTTTCCTCTGTGATAAAATAGGAACTGGCCTTTCCTAGGATGAGAGAAGAAAAATTTACACAGGTTATTACTCTGGCACTGCCTGTGCTAAAACCAGAAAGAGAAAAGCGAGTGAAAAGAACAAAAATGGGTTTTTCTAACACCATCTTCCTCCTATCCCTAGTCATTTCACCACTTCTCCATTTTCTCATAACAGATTGCCTTTGGTTCACTTTCAAAATGAAGGCCTAGCTGACAGACAACTGTAAGAACAAAGGGTGTCCAAACAGGAGAGGGGAGTTTGCGGAGGTGCTGGGCATGGGGGAGGAGGAGGGTGGCTAGGACTCTGCAGGGGAGACAGGAAGGTTGAGGACGCTGAGGGAAGGACAGCATCATACACAGGCAGTAGGCAAATGAGAGATAATGGCAGTGAAGAGGGATAAAAATAAGGGGAAAAAAGAAAACTGAGGAAAGGTGGGGGCAGCTTGTGGAAACACAGGGTGTCTCATTGCCAAGCCAAAGGGAAGAATGGGAAAGAGGCAGGGTGACCTGACTGCATGAAGGAACAGCTGGGCCAAGTGGAGCTCCTCTTGTGCCTGCCAAGGCTGAGTCCTGACCCACAGGACTTAGTTAGATGTCTCTGCTGAACGGCAATAAGAACCAGGAGGAAAGTATGAAATTTATTTTAGAAAACATCTTGTGCTTTTCTGCTGTATTTGAGAAGTGATCAGTGATGTGCCCTTCCAGCACGCCGCTTATGGAAGCACAAGAGTTCCCTCAGGCCACCCAGCGATTCTGCCCTTGTGCCCGGGACTGCAAGGCCAGTGCTTTCTTCCTAGGGATACGAGTCTCAGACTGGGGCAAGTCATCCAGGAGAGCAGGCACAGAGCTCATGATGGGGAGAGAAGGGGAGAAGCACTGGGGAAATGCTACCAGGCCTTCATTTCTCCTCTTCTCCTGGCTCTTTCAACTTGGGCAGCTGTTGGCTTTGTGTTAGTGGAAGGCAGAGGAGAGAGGCACCAAAGGTTGCAGCTGGGATGGAGATATACCCTCCTTAAGAGGGCTGGCTCATCCTCCTCATCTGCTCAGCTGAGTGGGGGCAGGAACAAAGCTATCGAAGGCATGTCTGCATTTCATTTGCCCTGGGGAAAGTCCAGCCCTGCTCTGGAGGTGAGAGGGAACAGGACCCCAGGCCACCCAGCACACAGGAACCATGGAAGTATGTCAGTGTGACAGGGATCCAGGGAGGCAAACAGGAGCGGACAAGCAGGCAGTGAGGTAGAGACAGGGTGTGAAAACCTGCCACTGGAGAGATTTGAGGGACAGCTCTGGACAGGATCAGAGCTAACTTTGATGGATTTTGGGATGGAGCAATGCTTTTGTTTGGCACTAGACAATATGGGTTGTTCCGTCCAGGGGAAACTGGAAGGAGGGACAGACACCAAAGCTTATCAGAAATGCATGCATGGGAGGAAGCCAAAGTACTGCACGATAAGAAAGGAAGGAAGGAAGAAAGGAAAAGGAAGGAAGGAAGAAAGGAAAAGGAAGGAAGGAAGGAAGAAAGAAAAAGAAAGAAAGAAAGAAAGAAAGA